>CM024212.1:876242-953742 GCA_013435755.1 Amphilophus citrinellus
CTGAATGAATGTGTGTGACATGTTTATTCTAGTTTGACCTACATTAAATATTTTGGTTTTCTTTCCAACATTGTTGAGCAGTATGGAGTTGATCAAACCATAATTAATCATTAGCATAAAATTTAAATATAAGCTTCTATTTTGGGAACTACAGAGTATCACTGCAGTTAGCAGGCGGGCAGCCTGCACGCTCTCTGCATGCTGCCTTGTTGCCAATACCAGACTGATTTTTTTTCTCCTGCTAGATCGCTGCAATATAGTATTATTTAATTTGCAATCTATAATAAATACTTAATTAAAAATACTAATATTTTTAACAATTTCTAAATTTTCCTTTAACAGAAACACAGCTGTAGTAACGTTCTCATTCCTTTGATCCAGTATTTTAAATGATTCAGTACAAACATTGTAACAATAAAACAGGTTATAAAGGTTATCTGTATGTTTGATATTTGTATGCAGTCTAAATGTAGTTACATTTCTAGGAAGCTGCACATCAGGCTGTGTCGTAGTGTTTCAGAGGGGTTTGTAGTTACCATATCCCTGCTGTACAAATATAACACAGCAGTGTGAATCCACTGTGAAACAGGTGTGTACTTTGTGTATCCGTTGGCCCTTTTCCATCAGTACTTACTCAGCTCGACTCCAGTCGGCTCAGTTTTTAGGGTTCTCCATCAGGTGGTAGTACCTGGTACCAGGTACTTTTTCAGCACCTACTCAGCCGGGGTTCCAAGTGATCTGAGTCGAGCTGAAGATGTGAGGTCAGCAGACGGTCAGTGTGAGTCTGTGTGCGTCTGCCAGTTTGTTATGAGCACACTGACTCCTCCACAGAGACTTTAGATCAGGATGCACCAACTACACCTGCGCTCCAGGTGGTGAACCTGATGGAGCAGAACAGGAGGAGCTACTCGGCTGTGGAGTCTCCAGTTGTCTTTGTTCCCAGCAGAGTAGAATCCAAACCTCTCTATCAGCTCTCCTTCAGGAACGATGAGGCTGATCTTCTGCTGTTTTTCACTCCAAATCTCATGAGGTTCAGATGGAGCACCAAACTGCAGTTCCTCAGTCAGTGGAGGTGCAGCAGTGCAGTTTCTCAGCAGTGGTGTTAACTGGAGGCTGACACACTGACTGGAGACATTTAGTCTGAGTGGATCTGAACTAGGGCTGTGATAATTCAGTTTTAATAATATAATACATTTCATTTGTAAGCACCTTTATGACACCCACGGACACTCCACAGGGGTAAGAACAGAACAATCACATAAAGCACAAACAGAAATGACCAAAGGAGCTGAAGTGAGTTTGCATTCTTGAACAGGAAAGTTTTGAGTCGTGATCTGAAAAAATGAAGAGTCAATATTGCAGATGTTTGGTGGGAGAGAGTTCCACAGCTGAGGAGCAGAGCAGGAGAACGCTCTGTTCCTCATAGTACTGAGGTGGGCAGGGCCAACAATAAGGTGGATAGAAGGGGAGGAGCAGAGGAGGAGGTGATGTGAAGGAATTTGGCTAGATAAGGAGGGGCGAGGTTGTGGATGGCTTGTAGAGGATTTTGAAATCTGAATCTAACTGTGAGCTGGTGGAGTGGGTTTTGGTGATGATGTGAGCGGCTGAGATTTGAACCATTTGAAGCTTCTGGAGGGATTTGTGAGGGAGGCCAAATAGAAAAGAGTTACAGTGATCAATACATGAGGTAACTATGAACAGTGATGGAGGTGGCAGCAGGGAGAGGGAGTGGCAGAGATGATTTATGTTTGTAGGTAGAAATATGCAGACTGGGTAATATTACTGATGTGGGGTGAAAGGACAGAGTGCTGTGACAGCCAGACTCTTAACCTGAGGGGAGGGAAAAACTAAGGATCTGTGGATGGTGAGGGAGAAACTGCCGACTCTGGATGAGGTGGATTTTGTTTGAGGCAGAACTCAGTTTTGTCACTGTTTAATTTAAGGAAGTTTGAGGTGACCCAGGATTTGATTTCAGGTAACAGGTGGTGAGGGAGGAGGGTGAGAGGGAGGAGTTAGCTTTAGTGGTTAAGTAGAGCTGGGTGAAGCAATGGAAATGATGCTTAATGTGTGGAAGATGTTGCCAAGAGAAACAAGATAAGTGATGAAAAGTGATGAGAAATAGAAGCAGAAATGTCTGCATTTGATAAGGAATGTTAGAGTCTTCTTTAATGGTGAACAGTCATTGGTTAATCCATTCCTGTTCAGTTAGGAGCATTTGGACCTGGGAATAATGTCGGACCTAAAGACCGGATATAGGTCAGCCAGCAGTTCTGTTCTTGGTGAAAACGGTCCGTTATGGTTGTGACCTTCCTTCATGGCCGTGATGCTGGTTCTGTTTGGTTGGTGCTTGGTCGGATACTCACTAATTAGATTTCTATGCTGGTTCTGTAAGTACACAACCAACCAGCACTGATTGTTGTGCAGCAGCATTATGTGTGCTAATCACCTTCTGTTCTTGTGCTGCTGTTTTATCTGTGGTGCCGACAGAAACCAAAAACGCTGGGACTTTTTCTCTGCCGCTTTACCAACTCTGCCATTATTTTGTAGACCGGTGAGCAGACACACAATGATGTGGTTGAAGGTGCAATCACAGTGGCAGAGCTCCTGGTTAAAACTGCTAAAGCAGAAAAAGTGATTTCATATCAACCCACAAGGATTTCAATAAACTGACAACATGAAAACGAAGAGAATTTCAGTTAGTTTTTGTTTTGTGAACCCACAATACAGTTTGTTAGTGATCCTTTTTTCCTTTTAATTATTGTTTTATTTCAATTCAACTTTATTTGTATAGCAGCAAATCACAAACAGTCACCTCGAGGCGTTTTTGGCCCTTGATCTGAACTTTCCTTCTTGATGGTTTCCATCTTGCTCTGACTGCAGCTGTAACAACACTGAGTCCAGCAGCATGTGTACAAAGCATTTTGACAGACACACAAAGCTGGACAGCTTTTGTTGTGAGGGTTTGGAGAGAGTGTGTCTCTGTGTGTGTGTCTGCATTCACTTTGTTCCTCTAATAGAAAATCAGTGTGCAGATGTTAATTCCTGCACTGACTGCTGATCTTCAGCCTGTAGAAACCATCCTGTAGCTGCTGGAACAAATGAATCTTCTAAATGTTGCTTTGCTCAGGTTTTTGTTTGCTCTGCTTCTTTTTGTCAGGATCAAATACAAACAGTCGTCTCAGAGACGTCAGCATCTGAACAGGGACTCCAACCACAAACCTGTGGGTTACTAGTCGGCTCTTCAGACCTTCTGTCTTTGTTTCTAACAAGTTTCCCACCTACTGTTTCTAGATGCCCACCCTAACATAGCAGGCTGGAACCGGCCGTATCCCACAGAAGTGTCTAAATCCAAATGCAGCCTTAAAGGGCTCGTTCCCCCAAACAGTGCAGTGTGGTAGCTTCTAATAAAGATCTGTTCTCCTGCAGCTGATCATCAGGAGGAGGAGAGTCTGACGGAGCAGCAGAGGAACATTTTCAGCCTCTACAGAGGAAACAATGAGTTCAACACAACAGGTGAGAAAAATCTCAGTGTTACACTATTATTGATTGCCTTATTTGTTAGAAAATATAGTACTTGGGAAAAGTGTTTGCTCCCTTTTATGGCATTCATGTGGCCTGCAGTAGTCCTGTGATGAATCTTGGAATAATCTTTGACCAGGATGTGTCTGTTAGCTCACAGATAAAACAAAATTCCAGGATGGCTTTCATCCATTTGCAGTGTTGTCCCAGCCTTTGGCATTTGAAGCTGGAACTATACATATACAACAGTGAGGAAAACAAAACAAAATATATACATGTAGGTAAAGAAGAGTGAGATACATAAATTTGTTTCCTCCTTTTTTCTGCCTGTGCACGGCTGCTTGTAATGTACTATTGTCACCAATAGGTGGTGATAATAAATGTAGTACGTGTTTGGAGGCTACCAAAAAAACCTCTAATATTAATAGATTTTGAAGGTTGAGTTTGTTCCACGACTACATTTCACTCACTGCCTCTGTTTGTATCTCTGTCACTGCAGGACCAACATGGAGCGGGAAGTCAGCGCTCTCAGGAGGCTGACATACGTCACAGAGGGAATGGAGAAAAAAAATACACCTGTGATGAGTGTGGGACAGGTTTTAGTAGAAAGTTTAAATTAAAAAGGCATCAAGTCATCCACACTGGAGAGAGACCGTTCACCTGTGACTTGTGTGGAAAGTCTTTTACTTGGGCTGGAAGCTTAAGAAGTCATCTACTCCTGCACAGTGGAGAGAAACCGTACAGCTGTGATCAGTGTGGGAAAGCTTTTACTTACCGCAGCAGCTTACGACTTCATCAAGTTTCACACTCTGGAATTAAAGCATACAGCTGTGACTACTGTGGAAAAACTTTCAACCGGATAGGGTACCGAAATACACACCTACGCATTCACACTGGGCATGATGTGTACTGCTGTGATCAATGTGGCAAAAAGTTTGGAACAAACTCTGAGTTAAAACAGCACATGGTTACTCACAGTGAGGAGAGACCTTATCAGTGTGACCTGTGCGATAAGGCTTTTAAAGCTCTACGTTGCCTCAAAGCACACCAACAGATCCACAGCAGAAAGAGACTCTACAAGTGCAGTTACTGTGAGGTATGTGTTTTTAGTTTGATCTTATAATCTTTATGATGTACAATAAGATTGATCTTTCTCCAATCTCATTGTACATCCTGTATAATGACAATACATGCATTCTATTCTATTCTAATCTTAGCCTGACTGTTTGGAACAACTCTGCTCATTAAATTGTGTTAGCATTTCTACTGCATGTAAAGACAGTGCTTGGAGAGTCATCACATTTTAATTTCAGTTTTGAGTTTCTCTTCCATGGTCATAAAAAACTAAATTATTACTATGTCTAGTTCCAAACATTTATATCCAGTGTTCTAGCTAGCGGTTGATTGCCAGGCGCTTGCTGAGACGCCCTTGTGCCGGGCTGAGGATTTCACTGCTTCACCTTCGGAGCTCTGCTGTCACTGCATTTAGCAAAGAGGAGCGCACCCGCGGACTCTGCCCTGGCAGGTCGCTGCTATTATCGCCACTTGCGCCTGTATTATTTCATGGCAATTCGCAATCTACCACAAAGCACGGGCAGTTTCATTCACAGTGTGCACGGTGATCTTATTACGGTCGTGCGTGTGCTTGATTTGGAAAAAACAACACTTTTACATGAGTGGATTGCTGAGAAGTTTTTCCACACCTCCTCTGCTCTGTGCTGTGTGTATGTGTGTGTGTTCAGATAATGTCAACTGTTTTTTCTTTATTTACAGCGGTAGCCACCAGAATGGATGGCGGGGGCTGCCATTAGCACTAGCGATCGTTTGGTGTCGGAAGCCCCCCTCTCCACCCCCCTTAAGTACTGAGGGTTTCCATCAAAATGTTTTTTATGCTTTAATCCCTGATTAGCAACGAAAAAAAGAACCGCAATAGAAACATATTTTGAAGGATGCATATGAATCAAAAGCTTACAGCATTAAGCTCATGCAGCCCCCAGTTTTTCAACAAAAACACAGCAGCAGCTGTCTGCACACACGCAGCAAGCGCAAAGAGGCGGAGCCGTTACTGAGACGGTGAGCTCAGGTGGAGCAACCAGGAAACAGCTGGAGGTCCTTCATCAACCACATGATCAGCAACATGAAGAACAGAGAACTTTGTAGCTGCTCCATCCACTGCTGTTTGTTTCACACAGAAAAACTGCAATATGGAAGTTAACCCCTTAACTCGCCGCTCCAAAATCACCAAAAACGCCTAAAACAGCATACCACAATTAAATCAGCTGCTGTTCCTGAACTCTTTGGTGTACCTGCAAAGCTTGGTCTCTTTTTGAAGACAAGCTATATTTTTCATTTTGGCAGTCAAAAATGCTGTAACTGTAATGAGTATGTAGCTATTAAGTTTGGAACACAGAAAGATTAGACAATTTTTGCCTTGCCTAGATTTTTATGTTTGTTTTCATGTAACTACGCACTGAGTGTAGAAGGTATGGACTGGAAAATATAATGAAGCTGTAGAATGAAGTCTTGTCTACCTGTATTTCAAATTTTATCAAGATAGCACAAAAACCTGCTGTTTTGTAAAGGTTTTTCTGTGTTGATCCTGTACAGATCCAATATCTGACTAAAAACTCTAAAATGAATGATAACGTTACCTGTAAGCTTTAAATTAGTAGTTTATCAAATGACACTTGGTGAGCAGTCTTTACCTTAGAGAGAATCTCATCTTCCTCTCATGTCCTCTTTGTTCCACCGTTCTCCAGCTCACAGAGTCAAAGTATGATTGTTTGGAAAGCTGCAGGAGAAAGTCTGTATGAAATGAGCTGTATACAGACACAGCTGTGTCCAAAATCACTCACTGCTTACTTACAGCAAGTCCCACAGTTTGCTGTGGTGTATGAATGTACTCTGTGTAGTCTGGTGGTGTTATATAGTATTTCATTAGCAGTATTGTAGTACTAATGTGGTATTTTGGTAATGTATAATCATTAGAGTTTTACGCTGAAGTAATTGAATATTTAAAGTGGTGGTAAAGCAACACTACAATCTTATTGTAGCATTACATCAGTATTATAGTGTGACATTAGTGTTGTAGCACTATTATGGTAAGAGTTTAGAACAGTGATATTGCAGTATTATGGTGCTATTATTGCACTGTTCAAGTCGTAGTACTTTAGTATGACATTAAGGTTATTATAGTATTACAGGGTTTCCGCGGGGTAGTAAAAGGTAGTAAATTAAATGAGGTCAAATTAAGGCTAGTAAAAGGTAACAAACAGAATTTGACTTGGTAGTAAATTTTTCATCACCCCTTCAATATATTTTGACTTTTCCATTGATGCAGACTTTTTGTTTTAAGTTCGTTTAACTGTAAGATCTGTATAAAAATATAACTACTCAGCAGGACCTGAGCTGACGTTGTTGACGAGCGGTTCCATTGTCCGATCTGCTGTGCACATGCGCGGAGTCATTTTGCGCGGAGTCATGAGAAAATGTAGTTTTCACAACTTTGGCTCTATGACCCGGCAAAGACTGGCTTAACCCTCCGGAGCGCACGGACGCGCTGGCGGGTCAAAATGACATCGCCGATTTTAGATGACGTAGCATCGGGACGCTGCTGACATGAATCGAAAGTGCAGACTATGTACCAGTTTTTAAATTACATTGATAGGCTAAGTAAAACCAGAGTTATGCCCAATAATTTACGCCAATCTTTTTCCTGTATATTGTCCTCACCTTCGGTACGCGTTTTGTGCAGAAATAAACTGCGAAAATGTGAGTTTCGCTAACAGGAAGTGCTTGCTAATAAAAACAACAAAACAAAATAATTCCCGACAACCCCTTTCCTATTGGTGGAAAAATCAACCAATCAGAAAATTATGCGGTAACACGATGCCTTTGGGTGCATTTGACTGCTGCGGAGCAGGTGAAAAAGTGGTAAAAGAGACATTACTGGCAGGTTTTGCCTGTGATGGGCCCTCCGTGTTGTGGAGGACAGAAACTGTTTTTTGAGGTGGCATAAATAATTTGTGTAGCATCTTAATGTGAGTCCTGATTACTCTGCCAATAGTTGTACACAAAAACACCTGAGGCCTTTCCTGCATTTTAATGTGAATAGTTGTATTTAACTTTATTTACTATATTTTTTTTACACAAGTTTTGCAAACTTACAACTTTTATTTGCATTTTAATTGTAAAAATATTTTGTTAAGCATGTTTGTGATTTTTAACTTTTTTCTACTCTGATTTTATGTTTTTATGTGATTATAAGTCTTAATACAGTATGTCAAAATGAAAGAATAACTATACAGTCACACACATGAGGTCGTACTGAAAAAAAAAATTATACCAAACAAGGCAAGTTAAACAGTTTCTAAGGTCAACTATGAAGCTAAAAACAAAAATAGTCAAAAATGGCCAAATATACCCCGGACCCCAGAGGGTTAAGATCGAGAGGCGTTTTCTAAAGTGTGCAGAAAAAATATAAATTTGACCTGAAACGGTGTGACGGCGATCAAATCACACCGAGCATCCACCATTCACCAGCAGCGGATTCGTGCGCATGTTGAGCAGATCCCTATTTTGTTTTTTAGTGCTACACAAAGCGCTGTGACTGCAACTTCAAGGTCAGCTACGAGCACAAGTATTGCCGTCACATCTCAGCAGCAAACCAGTATTCCAATATTGTATTGGAAAATAAATAATCGGCTTGTGAAACTTGAATTTCATTGCATTTTGTTTATATTCTTCAAAAAACAAATTTAAATGGATTCAACTCATTGTCATTGGCATCTGCGGTCATGCAACCAGAGACCGGCACTACTGTTGGGCAATGTGGTTTAAGTGTCTTGCCCAAGGACACAACGCAGCACAGGGACAGGGACTCAAACTGGCAACCCACCGGCTGCAAGACAGGCGTCTACCTACTGTGCCACTTTTTGAAATGTGTTTGGAATATTAATGTGTATGAGGTCTTAGTCAAGACAAAGTCACAGTTACACCTTCAAGTAAGTGGGATAAAGTTTTATCTTTGGTGAGAGATGGGCGATCATCTTACATGGCTTAGTGCTGTGAATCTACCGCTACCCCAAAAAAGGCTGCTGCTCGATTTCGTCGTGGTAGTAAAAATATTTTAGAGGTAGTAAAAATAGGTAGTAAAAGGTAGTAAATTTAACTCTAGGATTCCTGTATAAACCCTGTATTAAATGAGTATAATTGTAGTATTATGGTGGTAGTATTGTAGTTGTTGTATCCCAGTAAGCTGAGTGTAATTGGACGTTGGCAGAGATGCTCTTTATTTCAGGTGATGTACAGGATAAAAATGTTGAAGGATTCTCTGACTTACTCTGTCTTTGTGTCTTTGTGTAGAAGCAGAGCCACACAGATGGATCCAGTTCTCAGCCCTGTCGTCGCTGTGGTGGTGGGAAAGCGTTTCGCTGTGACCTTTGTGGGAAAACCTTCAGTCATCAATTCACCCTAAAAATGCATCAACGTAGACACAGTGGACTCAAACTGAACTACTGCAAAGAATGTGGGAGCAGCTTCCCCACACCAAATGAATTAAAACGACATGAACTCTTCCACAGTCGGGTTAAAAAGCACCTCTGTGACCAGTGTGGGTCATACTTCAGCAATGCAGGTAACCTTAAAAGGCATAAACGAGTCCACACAGGAGAGAAACCGTACAAGTGCAGACACTGTGAGAAAAGCTTCTCATGTTCAAGTTATCGTTTCCTTCATGAAAGTACACACAATGAAGGGAACTACAGCTGTGACCAGTGTGACAAGAGCTTCAGGAATCTCAGTTCATACTCCTACCACAAACGATCCCACGCACAGAAACTGTTTCACTGTTACCAATGTCCAAAAACATTCACTTCATTATCTGCTCTGTCCAAACATCAGCGTGATCATGCAGAGCTGAAATCATTCCCATCACTGGATCACAATGAATCTGCAGACACACAAAGATCCTCTTCTGGTTGCAGGGTCAAACTTAAAAACCTCGAGATCCGGCTCCACAGAATTCCGGTTGAGTGTCCTGTAAAGAGTGTCAGCTAATGTGACACTTGGATCTTTACAGGAATGTGGGGTTTAGAATCCTCTCCACCTTCTGGGATGTCACCCCCACTATAGTTTGGTTGAGTCAGTGTAGCAGCCGTTGATAACTACATACATGACGTTGCATTAGAATTTCATTATTAAAAGAGTAAATGATTTGAACATGTGGTGGTGGCATGGTGGTTAGCCCTATTGCCTCACAGCTAGAAGGTCCTGGGTTCGACTGCACCTTGGTCTGGGCCTTTCTGTGTGGCGTTTGTATGTTCTCGCCATGTCTATACATATATATGTCTATATATCAAATTTCACAGCAGTGGCTTTCTTTATCCCTGGATCTGCAAATGTTATAATCTCGTAAGTGCGAGTTTGATTTTTACGCTTGGCTCCTGTGCTTGCTTGTCTCCGATGAACTTAACTGATTTGTTCAGTACAGCCAATCCAGACACCACAACTATATTGACACTCGAGCAGTCTTCACACATTGTTAGCGTATGTAGTTGTGCATAAACGATGCACGCAGCTTCCGTAGATCCTACATATTGGAAATGGGTGTGATGAGAGCTGAGGAGGGCGTTAAACTCATCCAACATTTAATTGGAAATATATAAAATGGGATCAGATTTTTCATCACAGGTGAAAATCCGACCTGTATGATCCGATTTTGGTGCTGATTTTTATTGTAATTAATGTTAGGAAAAATTGGGACCCCCCACAGAAGCCATTCGCCTAGAGCGAAAGTCTGATTTGTGCATAGTTTGATGACTTTGGTGATTTCTACTGTAGTTTAAATTTTCTTTTTTGGAATTTTAGTTTTTAATCCAATTTATATTAGAGTAGGTTTTTCTTTTCTTTGTTTTCATTAGTTGGTGTTAGTTTTCTTTGTATTACATGGAGTAAGATGAGATCAAAAAGATGTGTGCATAATTCTAACATTTGTTTGGTATTTGATAAACTGTGGATTAGGATTGTTTTTACGTGAGTATGAATCTAAAAGCTGTGAGTGCCAAGACTTGTGAATAAAACTCTAATTTCTTCAGCCCCAAACTCTTCCCTTCTGTGTGGACATGAAGTTTGTGAGTACTGTTGTGTTCCGTTAAAAAGAGAAGGAAGCCGTTTACTTCTTGATTCAACACTGCTTTATTCCATTCGCCGTGTACAGTGCCTTGCAAAAGTCTTCGGGCCCCTTGAACTTTTGAACCTTTTGCCACATTTCAGGCTTCAAACATAAAGAGATAAAATTTTAATTTTTTGTGAAGAAACAAGTGGGACACAATCGTGAAGTGGAATGAAATTTATTAGATGTGTTATTAGATGATAATGTAAATTTGATTATATATAGCTCAAAATAAAAATATGTTGGTTACAACTGTTGGGAGGGGTAGACCACTGGGGAGTACTGGTGAGTACTGGTGACCACTGGTGAGTACTTGATTTGCATTTGTATGACTCTCAGAAACCTCCTTTACATATGAGAGCCTGCCCTAGACCTGAGGAGAGGGGGGGAGCTGAGGGAGCACTGACACAGAGAGTCCACGGCAGTTTCCTACAGTTTATTGTTCTGACCAAAGCCTCCTGCTGAGAGCCCGAAAGCTCAAGGCGCGCGGCAATTTTGCATACAAGAAACTGTCGAAGTCCAGACCTAAACCCAATCCAGAATTTGTGGCAACATCTGAAAACTGCTGTTCACAAACGCTCTCCATCTAATCTGACTGAGCTTGAGCTGTTTTGCAAAGAAGAATGGGCAAAAATTTCAGTCACTAGATGTTCAAAGCTGGTGGAGACATACCCTAAAAGACCTGCAGCTGTAACTGCAGCAAAAGGTGGTTCCACAGAGTATTGACTCAGGGGGGCTCAATACTTTTGCACACTGCACTTTTCAGTTTTTTATTTGTAAAAAAATGTTTTGAATCATGTATAATTTTCTTTCCACTTCACAATTGTAACCACTTTGTGTTGGTCTTTCACATTAAATTCCAGTGAAATATATTTATGTTTGTGGTTGTAATGTGACAAAATATGGAAAAGTTCAAGAGGTATGAATATTTTTACAAGCCACTGTATGTCCATCCATCTATCCATCCATTCTCTTCTGCTTATCCTGTTCAGGGTCTCGGGGGGCTGGAGCCTATCCCAGCTGACACAGGGTGAGAGGCAGGGTACACCTGTACAGGTTTCCCAGCCTGTCGCAGGGCCAGCACAGAGAAACAGACTGTCTGTCAAATCCCAGCACTGACTGCTGAGTTCAGAAAGAGAAGAGAAAATGTGGGAAAAGTGACATCAGTGAAATAAGAGTGGAAACAGCAAAGAACCGTTCCAAAGTGACCTAAAGTGACCAATCTGTTGGGATTTCGCTCTGTTGGGAGCGAAGGGTGGCGCTGTCACTTGGTGTTGGCTCTCACTGCGGTATTGTATCACTTCCTGTTCCTGTTTCGGAGCACAGTGTTTTGCTGTCTGTTAGCTGTTATATCTGTATAACTCGATTTATCTGGATAATAACATATTTTAGTGTAATCTTCACCTACTTTAAATAGCATACTCTTTGCTGAATCACCTGTATTCACATTACTCACTTTATTTGTTTTTAGAAATTCGCTAGCTTAGCTCAGCTAGTAGCTTAGCCCTTAGCCGACTCACTACCAGCATGGCTTCTCCTGTCTCTCCTGCACTTTCCTGTTCTGGGTGTCACATGTTTAGTTACTCCTCGGCCTCCTTTAGCAGTAACGGTACTTGTAATAAATGTAGTTTGTTTGTAGCTCTGGAGGCCAGGCTTCCTGAATTGGAGACTCGGCTCCGCACCCTGGAAAATCCTGTATCTAGCCAGGCCCCTGTAGCGGGTGCGGACCATGGTAGCTTAGCCACCATTAGCTCCCCCCCAGCAGATCCCGAGCAGCAGGGTAAACAGGCCGGCTGGGTGACGGTGAGGAGGAAGCGTAGTCCTAAGCAGAAGCCCCGGGTACACCACCAACCTGTTCACGTCTCTAACCGTTTTTCTCCACTCGGCGACACACCCGCCGAGGAACAAACTCTGGTTATTGGCGACTCTGTTTTGAGAAACGTGAAGCTAGAGACACCAGCGACCATAGTCAAATGTCTTCCAGGGGCCAGAGCAGGCGACATTCATGGAAATTTGAAACTGCTGGCTAAGGCTAATCGTAGATTTGGTAAGATCGTTATTCACGTCGGCAGTAATGACACCCGGTTACGCCAATCGGAGGTCACTAAAATTAATATTGACTCGGTGTGTAACTTTGCAAAAACAATGTCGGACTCTGTAGTTTTCTCTGGGCCCCTCCCCAATCAGACCAGGAGCGACATGTTTAGCCGCATGTTCTCCTTGAATCGCTGGCTGTCTGAGTGGTGTCCAAAAAACGACGTGGGCTTCATAGATAATTGGCAAAGTTTCTGGGGAAAACCTGGTCTTGTTAGGAGAGACGGCATCCATCCCACTTTGGATGGAGCAGCTCTCATTTCTAGAAATATGGCCAAATTTATTAACCCTCCTAAAACCTGACTACCCAGGGTTGAGACCAGGAAGCAGAGTTGCAGTCTTACACGCCTCTCTGCAGCTTCTCTCCTCCTGCCATCCCCCCAAAACCCCATCCCCACAGAGTCGGTGCCTGCTCCCAGACCACCAAAAAACAAAGCTAAAATCAGCAAAAAGCTATTTAAGCATAAAAATTCAAAAACAATAAATAATACAGCTTCATCAACTGCACCAAAAAATAAAACAATTAAATGTGGATTATTAAACATTAGGTCTCTCTCTTCCAAGTCCCTATTAGTAAATGATTTAATAATTGATCAACGTATTGATTTATTCTGCCTTACAGAAACCTGGTTACAGCAGGATGAATATGTTAGTTTAAATGAATCAACACCCCCGAGTCACAGTAACTGTCAGAATGCTCGAAGCACAGGTCGAGGAGGAGGAGTAGCTGCAATCTTCAATTCCAGCTTATTAATTAATCACAGACCCAGACAAAGTTTTCATTCTTTTGAAAGCCTGACTCTTAGTCTTGTCCATCCTAATTGGGAAAATCAAAAACCTGTTTTATTTGTTATTATCTATCGTCCACCTGGTCCTTACTCAGAGTTTCTGTCTGATTTCTCAGACTTTTTATCTGATTTAGTGCTCAGTTCAGATAAAATCATTATAGTGGGTAATTTTAACATCCATGTAGATGCTGAGAATGACAGCCTCAACACTGCATTTAATCTATTGTTAGATTCAATTGGCTTCTCTCAAAATGTAAAGGAGCCCACCCACCACTTTAATCATTCTCTGGATCTTGTCCTAACATATGGCATAGAAACTGAAGACTTAACAGTATTCCCTGAGAGCCCCCTCCTGTCTGATCATTTCTTAGTAACATTTACATTTACTTTAATGGATTACACAGCAGTGGGGAATAAGTTTTATTACAGTAGAAGTCTTTCTGAAAGTGCTGTAACTAAGTTTAAGGATCTAATTCCTTCATTATTATGCTCTTCAGTGCCAACACAGTGCAGAGCAGCTACCTAAACTCTGCTCCCAGTGAGGTCGATTATCTCGTCAATAGTTTTACATCCTCACTGCGTATGACTTTGGATACTGTGGCTCCTCTGAAAAGGAAAGCTTCAAATCAGAAGTGCCTGACTCCGTGGTATAATTCACAAACGCACAGCTTAAAGCAGATAACCCGAAAGCTGGAGAGGGAATGGTGTCTCACTAAATTAGAAGATGCTCATTTAGCCTGGAAAAAGAGTTTGTTGCTCTATAAAAAAGCCCTCCGTAAAGCTAGGACATCTTACTACTCATCATTAATTGAAGAAAATAAGAACAACCCCAGGTTTGTTTTCAGCACTGTAGCCAGGCTGACAAAGAGTCAGAGCTCTGTAGAGCCGAGTATTCCTTTCACTTTAACTAGTAGTGACTTCATGGATTTCTTTACAAATAAAATTTTAGACATTAGAGAAAAAATTATTCATAACTACCTCAAAGATTTATCTTCATGTTCGGCTGCTTTCAGCACTGCTGGTATTTGTTTAGGCTCTTTGGCTCCAGTTGATCTTTCAGAGTTCACTTCAATAGTTACTTCCTCCAAACCAGCAACATGTTTATTAGATCCCATTCCTACTAGACTGTTCAAAGAAGTCTTTCCAATTATTGATGCTTCAATCTTAAAAATGATCAATCAGTCTTTATTAGTTGGCTATGTACCACAGACCTTCAAGGTGGCTGTAATTAAACCTCTACTTAAAAAGCCATCACTGACCCACCTGTCTTAGCTAATTATAGGCCAATCTCCAACCTTCCTTTTCTCTCAAAGATTCTTGAAAGAGTAGTTGTAAAACAGCTCACTGATCATCTGCAGAGGAACGGTTTATTTGAAGAGTTTCAGTCAGGTTTCAGAATTCATCACAGTACAGAAACAGCATTAGTGAAGGTTACCAATGATCTTCTTACAGCCTCTGACAGTGGACTCATCTCTGTGCTTGTCCTGTTGGACCTCAGTGCAGCTTTGATACTGTTGACCATAACATTTTATTACAGAGATTAGAGCATACTATATGTATTAAAGGTACTGCACTGCAGTGGTTTGAATCATATTTATCTCATAGACTCCAATTTGTTCATGTAAATGGGGAGTCTTCTTCAGACACTAAGGTTAATTATGGAGTTCCACAGGGTTCTGTGCTAGGACCAATTTTATTTACATTATACATGCTTCCCTTAGGCAGTATTATTAGAAAGCACTGCATCAATTTTCATTGTTATGCAGATGATACTCAGCTTTACCTACCAATGAAGCCAGATGACACACATCAATTAATTAAACTGCAGGAATGTCTTAAAGACATTAAGGCCTGGATGACCTCTAATTTCCTGCTTCTAAATTCAGATAAAACTGAAATTCTTGTTCTCGGCCCCACAAATCTTAGAAACATGGTGTCTAACCAGATACTTACTCTGGATGGCATTACTTTGGCCTCCAGTAACACTGTGAGAAATCTTGGAGTCATTTTTGACCAGGATATGTCCTTCAATGCACATATTAAACAAATATGTAGGACTGCTTTTTTGCATTTGCGCAATATTTCTAAAATTAGAAACATCCTTTCTCAGAGTGATGCTGAAAAGCTAATTCATGCATTTATTACTTCTAGGCTGGACTATTGTAATTCATTATTATCAGGCTGTCCTAAAAGCTCCCTGAAAAGCCTTCAGCTGATCCAAAATGCTGCAGCTAGAGTACTGACAGGGACTAGAAAGAGAGAGCAGATTTCTCCCATATTGGCTTCTCTTCATTGGCTCCCTGTTAAATCTAGAATAGAATTTAAAATTCTTCTCCTCACCTACAAGGTCTTGAATAATCAGGCCCCATCTTATCTCAAAGACCTCATAGTACCATATCACCACAACAGAGCACTTCGCTCTCAGACTGCTGGCTTACTTGTGGTTCCTAGGATACTTAAGAGTAGAATGGGAGGCAGAGCCTTCAGCTTTCAGGCGCCTCTTCTGTGGAACCAGCTTCCAGCTTGGATTCGGGAGACAGACACCCTCTCTATTTTTAAGATTAGGCTTAAAACTTTCCTTTTTGATCAAGCTTATAGTTAGGGCTGGATCAGGTGACCCTGAACCATCCCTTAGTTATGCTGCTATAGGCCTAGTCTGCTGGGGGGGTTCACATAATGCACTGTTTCTTCTCATTCACCTTATTTACTTTGTTTATACTCCACTCTGCATTTAATCATTAATTGATATTAATCTCTGGCTCTCTTCCACAGCATGTCTTTTTTCTCTCCCCTCAGCCCAACCGGTCACGGCAGATGACCCCCCCTCCCTGAGCCTGGTTCTGCTGGAGGTTTCTTCCTGTTAAAAGGGAGTTTTTCCTTTCCACTGTCGCCAAGTGCTTGCTCATAGGGGGTCGTTTTGACTGTTGGGTTTTCTCTGTATTATTGTAGGGTCTTTACCCACAATACAAAGCGCCTTGAGGCGACTGTTTGTTGTGATTTGGCGCTATATAAATAAAATTGAATTGAATTGAATTGAATTGAATTGAATTAAAAAGCAACAACAAGCAACACACCACACTGATTAGACTGGCATGAATTATCTCTCTGCATACATGTTTATTAAGCTGATATAATGGGGAGTAAATGGTAAATGGACTAGTTCTTATATAGCGCTTTTCTACTCAGATATGAGCACTCAAAGCGCTTATACAACACATTCACATTTACCCCATGCACACGCATTCATACAAGCACTTCCATGATTAATTAATTAAGCTAAGTGCTTTAATCATCTAACATTCACTCACATTCATACTCCGACGGAACGGTCGGAGAGCAACTTGGGGTTAAGTATCTTGCCCAAGGATACATTGGCACGCAGCCTGCAGTAGCCAGGAATTGAACCACTGACCTTCCGATCAGTAGGTGACCTGCTCTACCTACTGAGCTACAGCCACCCCCCGGAGTGAAAAGAATTAAACAGAAAAAGGCCTTGATGTGGATACAGATCACCTGCTGGTACACCAGCAATGCCTTGGAATCTTAACATGCAGCTTATTGACGGTGATGACAGCACGGGAGCCTCCTTACATAAATTCTTTCTGGATGGGGAACAGGACCTGGGGTCACTCCGGGATCTCCTTTGGTGATTGATGCTGAAGTCCGTCTCTATGAGCTCCCGGCTATTTTTGTTTGTAGTGTTCAGATGTGGCCACTGCTGCTTTTCACTGTGTATTCCAGGAGAGTCTGTGGCCATGTTCGGTATGCTGACATTGTCATTGAAATCTTCATCACTACAGCATAGCATCCATTACCCCGTGTTCCTCTTTTTTAATATTTATGTTTATTTCCTGGCAGAAAACCTGGATGTTTTCCTGGCTACCATCCGCTGTGTGCAGCTCAGTTCCAGCACAAATCTGCTGCTCCGTAGTTCATGGTAACAGACTCACAGCTGGAGCACCGCGGTGTGTCCGGCAGATTTTCCTGCCTCCGTCAGTCTGTGGAGGAGGCGGAGAGGAGCCGCTGCTGTCCCGCTCTGCGGCCTGAGCTCGGCCGGAGGGACTCTGAGCTCCGGGTCTTTATGTTCAGAGTGTGGGACTCAGAGGGGGAGGTCACAGCAGACTTAGGAGACTATTATTTACTGTGGATGAAGCTTAGATACAGATTAAACACCGCTATTAAAAATACCACAAACTGGTTTCTCTCCTCTAATAGGAAGTAATTATTTATTACCCTGTTGGCCTTATTGATAAAGTCATATTATGGAATTGATTCCTATAGTAAGAGTCACCAAATAGAGTTAACTTTTGTCTGTACACCACAGATATTCTGAGTCAAAGTGCAGATGTTACAGATGTTATTCAGTCTCTGTATTTCTGTGTGAAACAGGGAGAATGGAGTTTTGTGTTCTATATTTTCTATTTTGGTTGTTTTGGACGAATCAAATCTTCAGCATTAAAGTTAATTTCAGTTTAAAGCCCATCCTGGGTTCACACTCTGCATTACGGCACAGAAATACACAACACTGGGTCAAAGTGACACTTCTGTTATATTACTACATTCTTGTATTTAAATATGACAAATACTTTAATAAGTGATAATCAGGATTTTAATTCATTTATTTTAATGTCAGATGGAAGTGTCTGTGAAGATTTGAGTGACAGCTGTTTAAATGAGGTTTTAAGCTGATTTTAAGACAAAAATCTGAAATTTTTAACAATATTTTTGTTGATAGTAAAATGAGTTAGTGACATAGCATTTAAACCACTTTATTCTTCTCCCTCCTCTGTTTTCTGTTTTGTGCCCTGGAGAGCTTCTTTCTTGCCTCTCCATCTTTACCTACCTGTCGTCAGATGATGGCACAAATAAAAACACAATTGAGCTCGTTCTCGAAAGCAGGCACTGGCGCGCCTTGTGTGTGTGTGTGTGTGTGTGTGTGTGTGTGTGTGTGTGTGTGTGTGTGTGTGTGTGTGTGTGTGTGTGTGTGTGTTAGGGATGCGCCGATCTGATATTCAGTATCGGTCCCATCCTGGCCTAAATTACTGGATCGGATATCGGAAAGAAATAAAAAATGTAATCCGATCGGATCCACATCAGCTGCATTACAGGTCTCCGTCTTCTTCTTCTTGTGGGTTTGCGGTTGACCAAACCAGCTTAGAGCTGCATTACGCCACCTACTGGAATGGAGTGGATCAGGAAACAACCGCCTCCACCGCTCTCTGCGTGTTCGTGTGTTGTGCTCGCTGTGCTGAGAATTTCAGCTGTTATTTTTTTCTCTACTTCAGCTCCCGGACATACTGCTAGAGCGCCGCGTCCCGTACCGGAAGGACCCCTTCCCCGTCAAAATATTTTTGATACTTTAATCCCTGATTAGTGACTAAATATAGACCTGCAGTAGAAACGTATTTAGGAGAATGCTTGTAAATATAAAGCATTACAAGATTACGCTCAGGCAGCCCCCAGTTTTTCAACATAAACACTGATGACACAACAGCAGCAATCAGCTGATTTACTGCAGTCAGTCTGCAGAAGCGCAAAGAGGCGGAGCCGGTGAGCTCAGATGGAGCGGAAGTTTTCTCCCTGTAACCTCCATTAAACCTTTACTGGGAAACAGCTGGAGGTCCTTCATCAACCACCAGATCAGTAAGTGAAGAAAAGAGAACTTTGTAGCTGCTCCATCCACCCTGTTTGTTTCACACAGGGAAAAACTGCAGTACGGAAGTTAAAATATGCAGATGAACTGTTAATACGAAAAAAGTATTTCTTATCCAGTTACTCAGGTAATTGATCGTATAATTGATTGAATACTCGATTACTAAATTAAGTGATAGTTGCAGCCCTACTGAAATTTACAACATACTATGAGCTAATGCATCAGGATTCAGGTGATAGAGCGATTGTTATAAGTAAAGTTGATTTATTTAGTGCTTTTCACAGACAAAAAGTCACAAAGTGCTGTACAATAATTAAAACACAATATCAAACAAACAGATAAAACACCATGTTAAAAAATAACATTACCATATTAAAAGAAAAAGAATAAAAATAAAGTCAACAGAAAGCTGGTTAAACAGAAGTTTAAATGTTTTTTTAAGAGTCAGCTAAATGGAGCTGAGTGTTATTTGAGTGTTCCCTATATTTTTTTGAGCTGTGTAATTTCCTTGTCACTAAAACTGATTCTAAAGTGTAGTTTCACTAACTTTTTTCCATTGTCTCTGGTGGAAGTGCAGAAACTCCTCCATTCTTCATCCCAACACTTAGAGGGATGTTAGAGAGACAGAAGCACCTTCACCTTCCCCCAAGAGCTCCTGGAGCTGAGAAAGCACCAGAACACCAAAGCTGTGTTTCCATTAGTACCTCCTCAGCACGGGTCAACACGAGTCCGCATGACTCGCCACGTTGTGTTTTGTTTCCATTGTAATTGAGGACCACCTCGATGTGGGTGGAGTCGATATAGCAACACTGTGAGCAGTCTCATGATGTAATTTGTATGTGGCTCAAAACACAACACAACACAACAATGGATGAGATAGAGGCAAGCCAACACAGCTAAAGACAGTCTGATATCATCATCATCATCATGCGTAAGTCCCCTTTACAATGTTTTATTGGATGAAGGTTATCATTAATATACCACTGAACATGTTGGAATTCAGTTTTTTCAATTTCAATTCAATTTAAGTTATATAGCACCAAATCTGTAGGAGAAGAGCTTACAGCAGTCCAGAGAAAACCCAACGGTCAAAACGACAAAAGACATGCTGTGAAAGAGATTAATACTAATTATGATTAAATACAGAGTGAAGTATAAAAAGAGGAAAAAGGGTGAATGAAAAGAAACAGTGCATTATGGGAACCCCCCAGCAGACTAGGCCTATAGCAGCATAACTAAGGGAGGGTTCAGGGTCACCTGATCCAGCCCTAACTATAAGCTTGATCATAAAGGAAAGTTTTAAGCCTAATCTTAAAAATAGAGAGGGTGTCTGTCTCCCGAATGGGGCTGATTTGATGCCAAATGGCAGCCTCAGGAAACAGTAACATCCAAATGGTGTGCTAAAAGTGGTGTATTTGCTGCTTTCTGGGTCCAGCCTCAGCTGCCAGAAGCTGTGTGAAGCATCTAGTTTGCTAAAAACTAACATTTCACTCATTATTCTTCCCGTTTTGGGATCTGATAAATCATTGGGATCGAGGCAGACTCTGATGGCACCTGCATTTTTCTGGACACATGTGATGGAGTTGACCCAGTCTGTGGGTTCTTCCCCTCGCTCAGTGACACCCATATGAGTCATACTTTTCCAGCTATGTCCCATGTCCTCTGAAGACAGAAGTAAACTTCTCCAGTATGTCTGTGGTCCCCTCACACTGCTGCTGTTCCAGTCTTTGACCTTGTTGGACAGTGTTTATCTGTTAGATCCTCTTTACCAGACCGAGGTCTTCAGATGCTTTGTCTCCTAACAGTGATTCATGTCCATGAGGCACAAAGGTGAACAGCAGGTGATGCTGTTTGCCTTTAGCTGTCACCTTAAGTCTGCATCCACCCTTTGTGTGTATTGGCTGATTATTGTAAGCCTTCAGGGGTGTGACTTTCTCTGTCAATTTTCTGGGCTTCTCTGTCAGTGCCTTGAAATCTTTC
Organism: Amphilophus citrinellus; assembly: GCA_013435755.1. NCBI lineage: Eukaryota > Metazoa > Chordata > Actinopteri > Cichliformes > Cichlidae > Amphilophus > Amphilophus citrinellus. The sequence goes on from CM024212.1 coordinate 897,448, forward strand.
TGACTGATCAAACTTTGGCCCCTGTGTCAGTTTGAAATGTTACAATGGTCCCATTAACCAGCAGGGGAGCGCTCCATTTATCATTAGATACTGAATTACCAGTCTGGCCTGTATCATCTACTCTTGAGGACTGCATGTTTTCAGTTTCATCGTGTGACTCCATCTCTATGAAAAATGTTTCAGTCAGATTATCGCTGTCATCGGTGTCTTCCTGCACTGTGTGCACACCCTGTCCCTTCTTCTTTGACAGACACACTCTGACATAGTGGGTTTGTCCCTTACATTTGGTACATGTGTTACCATAGGCAGGGCGCTGGCGTGGTCTGTGCTTCTCACTACATCTCTTGCAAGTGAACATCTCATCATCCGTTTTATTCCAGTTGTCACTGCTGTTAAATTTGCTCCGTTGCTTTCTTTTTACTGCCACAGCGTTCACCACCTCATTGTCTTGGTAAACTGCTCCTTGTGCAGGCTCTCTGAAAGCCAGTAGCTGTTGCCATGCAAGCTCACTGGCATGACATATTTTTATAGACCTGTCTAACGTGAGGTCTGTCTCCCTCAGTAGTTTCTCCTGGAGCTTCTTCTCATTAGTCCAAATACTATTTGATCTCTTATCATGGAGTCTCTGAGATCACCAAAGTTACAAGACTGAGCTTTTATCGTGAGGTTGGTGAGAAAATTATCAAACGACTCATCCTGGTGCTGTAAGCGTGAGCGAAACACGTACCTCTCGTACGTCTCATTTTTCTTTGATAAGCAGCTCTCATCAAATTTCTTCAAGACCTCATCAAACATGTCTTTGTCGTAGGGTTCAGCAAACACAAAACTGTTGATGACTTCTATTGCTTCTGGGCCGGCGACGGTGAGCAGCAAGGCGATCTTTCTTTCCTCTGCTCGCCGATGTACTCTGACTGCCGCCATGTACACCTGGAAATGCTGTTTGAAAGAGCTGGACCTGAGTAACAATAACCTGCAGAATTCAGGAGTGACGCTTCTGTCAGCAGGACTGGGAAGTCCATATTGTGCAGTGGAAATTCTCAGGTCAGGATTCAGACTTTTCCACTGATTCTACAAAAAATTATTGTATTATTGCATACCCAGCTAACCCTTCTAGAATTGTCTTTTATTTGCCGTTTTGTTTATTATGAAATAAATATATTTCACTGGAATTTAATGTGAAAGACCAACACAAAGAAGGGAAGTGAGGAAGTGAAGTGGAACGAAAATTATACATGATTTAAAACATGTTTTACAAATGAAAATTGAAAAGTGTGGAGTGCCAAAGTATTGAGCCCCATTGACGAACCTTTTTTTTCATGACGATAACGAGACGATAACTAAATATAAACTACCTAAAATGATAAAAATCATAACTAAATCAATTGTCACTTTCGTCAACGAATGAAAACAAGACGAAAATGCTTGGCGGAGACGAAATCCAATCAGAACTGATTTAATTTTGTGACAGGGCGGGACAAGTTAGGAAAACATCCAATCAAATGGATGTTTTGCACAAATTTGCTCTAAACCCGGGAAGACCAAACTAGCCTGTGATTGGTCGTTCCTTCCGATAGAACTAAGTGATGTAACCAATGTCAGCAGGGAGAAAGAGAAGACCGTGAGCGATTGTTGGCAAATGTGCTTGAGCTAGCTAACTCTCTTGTGTTGCCCCCAACCCTCAGAACTTAGAGGCCAGTGTGATTGCTGCTGCCCAAGGTCTGATTAATGTGCTACAGCAAAATATTCAGCAATCAAACACCCCTCCAGTACTGCAAAGTTCAGTGCCCACTAATGAACAGAGAGATGGGCGAGCACAAGCACCAAAGCCAGCAGTTCTAGAGGAGATGTCAAGGTTTGGTATCTAGTTCTTTTTATACATTACCTGTTTCATAGGAAAGTGTGCTATGGGTGGGGGGCAGTTTATACATTAATGTTTACTTCTCACATGCAGGTCATTTCCAGGCTTCTATGTCAAAAGAAAAGGAAAAAAACACTTTTCCCGCTTACAACTTGCTCCAGGGAAGGCTAAGACCTGTAAGCCATTCATTGTGTACGTATATTTAGTGAACAGGGGCTGTACCAGCACTCCCTCTGCTACTGAAGAGTTGGAGTTGACCCAAGCAGGTTTGGGAAAGCGATCCCTCCCTCCCTTGGCAGATGATATGAATCATACAATGGTAAGAAATTAATAATTTATGGAACAATCATCTAACAAATGCATGAAATTATGATAATTCATATTACAATACAGTGAGTATACTACTTTGTATTTGTTTTAATACTGTTTAACCTTTCCTTTCCCGTACACTTAATTATTTTAGGTAAATGACATTATCAATGAAGAATATCCAAAAATGGAAGGGGTGGATGGGTGGTTGTTGTACAAGTCTACAGGTCTATATCATAGCATTTACATACCTAACTTCTGTTTTAATGGTGCTAAAATATTACAGTTACAAACCTTTTCTATTCTTGTCTGTATACAACAGGTGGTCCTGGTAAAAGAAATCCACTTACCTTTGGACTTCTTCATGAAGGACAGCTGTTTCTGTCTCTGTATCAAAGTCTCCCTCACCTAACTAAAAATGCTGGCTAGTGTTAATCCTGCAACCACACATTATGGGGCGCAGTGGCCAAATGGCAATGAGGACTTGCTGCTTAGGCGAGATATTCACCAACAAGCAGCCTGCTGTTCAGCTGTGGCAGTCAGGTGTGACAGACTTGGAACTTAGAGAAGTACAGCCGTCCTTAAACAAGAGACCCAAAGGTCTGTGGGCATAACAGTTACACAGAATTGGTTTAGTGGGTTTGGGTATGGAGGGCAGAGTTGGACTTCAACATAATGGTATATGCCCTGTTTTTCATGGTCCAGATCAGGAGGAAGCTGAAGAGGTATGTGGGCCTATGCCACAAGAGCTACAAGCTGAAGATCAAGGAGGACACTGGAGTCAAAATCAGCCCTCAAGAATGTCTGTCCCAACAGTCATGCAGTGGTTAACTGGACAAAGGCACAAACCCCTTCTTCCATCAGAGAGGGCAGATTTTAAAATAAATGTCAGATTTGACCACCTGTGTAAGGAAAAAAATCCTGGTCACCACATTTGCTACCCTCTTGTTAGTGCTTGCACAAATACAGTAACTTTCCCTGTGGCACATATGAATACATACACTGAGTTCAGAGATGTGATAACAACAGCAATCAGAATGGGTGGAGCTTTCGGTCGAATCTAAAGCCTCTGGTGGTTCATTTGTACTCATGTTGCACCTGTTACAGGCAGCCAGTCATTAGATGATACAAAATTTTCTAAAGAATGTTGAGAAAAAAATTATTTCAAATACCTAATACTGGTGCCTTCTTTTGGTTCATTGTGGTTGTTTATATGTATAACACTATTGTTTAATAAATTTAAATAGCAAATTCAACAATGGTGATGCACATTTGATTTTTATTTCCAAAGAGAAAATGCTGATTTTTCTTTCCACAGACATTTTAATCAGTACATGTATTATAACTACTTTCCTAACGTGATCATAAAGGGGACTAAACATTATTTAACTTAGCAATAGCCATACTACATTAGTGCCTGTAGTAATATTCCAAAATTAAAACTTACTTTTGTTTTACCGATCAGTATTGCTTGAATTTGTGTGACATGACATTTGGTTACTGAAAAACATGCAATATTAAGAGAACTAGAAGGTATCCCCTCTTTATTATAAGTGACAGAATTTATGCAAAACATTAAAAATGAAAAACATTTTTTCTAATAATGGACATTTTAATTTATAAAAGACCAGGCAAGAAGTATCCATTTTAAATCTTCAAAATTTTAACTGAACCTTAAAAACCATTAATAGCCAGCATCTATGTTATACTGCTCAGTTTATGAATGAAATGTTGCATAGGTAAGTGCAGCCAGGTAAAGGTCTTTTCCATTGTCCTGAGAGGGACTCAGAGGATCAACAGCTTCTCTAAGTCCAGCCATACCATGTGGCTCCAGGGGGCACTGGATATGTGGTACAACAACTCCAACAGCAGGCTCTCCTCCCAAACTGTCAGGATCCAAGATGCCATGATTTTGCAAATCCTGTATTAGGCACATGCACATTTTGTTGTAAAACATTTCAGTCACATTATTATACATTGATGAAGCAGTGCACAGCTGATAATCAATTTCATGGTATATAATTTATAGATGCACAACGCTGAATGTGCAGTGGTGTATGGTGTATATACAAATACTTGTTCATCTATGTTTGAATCTTTGATTCCAAAGCCTGAGAACAAAGCTTGGTACATTTTAGATTTTTATTTACCTCTAGATTCTCTGCTGCTGGCACAGGATTCTGTAAAAGTCCAATGGACCAAAGTTGATTAGGAGTCAGGTTTTGTTCAGTACGCAGGGGATGGTTATCCCAGCCATCTGTGAAGATGTCAAGGTCCATTTGAAGGCATGGCACAAAGACGTACTGGGCACAGAACAAGTGTAGGCTGTCCGAGGGATTGAGTAGATCATGCTCTTCAAGACTGTGAAGCAGCTCGTAATAAGTACTTGTTACTGCCATCCACACATCACGCCACAAGCGCTCAACTCTACAAGTAAAAAATAATTTGAATAGTGTATATTAATACATTTTAAGACTATTTAATTATTTCCTCCATCTTTGATAGAAAACAATTACAAATATTTCAATCACTAACCTCTGATTATGCACACTTTTCCCTGAAATGTAGCTTGCTTTTCCACAGAAACAAACAGTGAACATACAGTGAGCAATACCAACATTTTCAACTCCTTGGTCTCCTCTAACTCTAAGGGAGATGAAATATAAAATTAGAAATAGAGATACAGTGAAATCCTTTTAGTCAATAAATAAAAATAGAAAGCTGTCTCACCGTAATGGAAAGCCAAACTTTTCAACAGAGTTCATGAAAAAGCCAAGTGCAGTTGATGCTTTGTTATTATTAGCAGCACCCAGGTACATTATCTAGAGCATAGTAACATACATAGTCAAATATGCCAAAAGTAATGGGATCAGGTTAAAATATATATGTAAATGTAATGGAATGAGGCATACTAAACTTGGGGGAAAAGATGTAAAATGTTTACCTTTCGTGAATAACCGTCAATCCCAGCAAAGAGAACAATGCCATATCTGAAAAAAAGCAAAAGCTTTTCAGAAAGCTCATCAACTTTTTAAAATTAGTTTACCCCAAAATAAAATTCATATTTTCCCTTGCCTGTAGATCAATGTATCCATGGACACTGTATGAATGCCTTTTAGTTACACTATATATAATAAAGGTATTCAATGTGTGGTGCTCAAAGCACAATAAAATAAACTGCATTAACTGTGCCCCCTTCAATAGAGCTGTAATGCTAGCCATCAGCACCTTTATTTTATCATGTTGACAGTAGAAAAAGATATGAAATGGGTCACAACAAGTTTTTTGTTTGTTACAATTTTTAGTAATTGGTCTTTATGTAATGAAACACACAAATTATAGCACATAAACATACACTATACACAAAGGTTACCTGATAAGTTTGTGGTTTGTATCCACATGAACCAATGAGTGGGGACCTTTGACAGAGTATGTTCTTCTAGCAACACAGCCTAAATGAGTCATTCTCTCTAGAATCCCAGCAGCATCCACCCTGTGCAGAGATGCTGAAACCTGGTCCCATCTGGTACGGTGTCCCATTGCTTGCAGTTCTCCCTTCATCATTCTATAGCCTATTTGTGGCATCCTCATTTTAACCGAATGAACAAGGCTGTCCAGCTCCTCATCTGTGAGACGACTGTATGATCTCTTCACTGACAGTCCAAACTCACGCATCCGCCGAAACACTGTTCTTTTGCTGAAAGCCAGTAGCTTGGCTATACTGGGGATGGACAGCTGCATGTTGATGAGGTATTCAAGACAGTCTCTAGAAATAAATTTTGATTGTTCTGTAACAGTGTGAAGAACCTCTATATTGGTGGAAGTTTGAGCTCTCTCCTGTTCTTGCAAATGAAGAAGTCTTAATAAATCAGATAAGGCAAGAACAACATCTTGTGGCAGTTCAAACACATCTGCAAAAGACTGAATAAGTCTCATTTCATGGCTCAAAACAAAGTGTAAATAATCAAAATCCAAAGGCTGATGTTGCAGAGCTTCCTGGAGCCTTCTGAGCAGTCTCTGCATCAACTGTCTCCCAGGCAAAGGAGCCTAAAAGCAACAAAATACTGCATGTTAATGATGTGAAGATATACATCTGTGCTCTTGTTTGACATAATAGATGAATATGATACTGTTAAATATACCAAAACAATACACATTGTGAATGATTGCAATACTCAGTACAACTTTTTAATGGAAAAAAACCCAAAATTTTTTCTTTAACTTTTAATTAAGGAGGACATCCTCCACATATACATTACTATGAATGTCATGGGTATGTACTTTAAAGAGAGTGTGTACATTTACTGAGAATGAATAAACAGCAGACAAATGGCTTACCCCTGTGTGTTGTTGAGAGGCTGCCATGGCACTCTGCTTTAGCAATCCCAGCAGCGACCTGCAGTAATCTGGCCCCTGTGCTCCTTACTGTGCTATACTGGGTCCTTGGGGAGCAGCAATCACACCGGCCTCTAAGTTCTGAGGGTTGGGGGCAACACAAGAGAGTTAGCTAGCTCAAGCACATTCACCAACAATCGCTCGCGGTCTTACAGGCCTCTGTAAGACTAGGACGCAACTAAGCTAGATGAAAGGAAACTTGTTAAAATCAGTCGAGTTTTACACGACAAGACTATGGGCCATTGAAAGAGACTTACCTGTGGTTTAATAGTTCCGCCCGAACTCGTGGCAGCCATTGCGTTAGCTAACCGAGGCTCGGAGCGGTCCTGACAAGTCGAAGCGGGATGCAAATGAGATGCAAATTAGATGCAAATTACAGCGGATTTGCGGACCCTCTGGCCCCGCCTATTAACCCCTCCCCTCCACGCCAAAAGAGTGACAGAGGATTGAAACCGAAAAGAAAAAGCTTAAGCGAAAAAAAAAGTCAAACAAGCGTAAAAAAAACCTCAAGTCAACGGAAAAAAGATAGTGTAAACTTTTTTTTTTGCTTAAAGCTGTGATCTTAAAGGTTTGTATGTTATTTTTCAATAAAACTTTTTTTGTATGTGTAAAAAAACTGTTTTAACTTCATTTATTTCAATGTGGATGTTTAATTTTTCAGTTTCAGTTCATTTTTTGGTTTCGTTTTTTTAGTGGCACTGTTCTGGCTCCATAGTAGCTCTCCTTTGATTCTGAATTGAATAACAAATTGAGAACATAGATGGGGGAACAGCTTGAATAGCTGCTGATATTTATAAACCCAAATCCAAACAATGTGGTGCTATCATTGTCCTAGGTTTTTATTTTTTCTTTAACCTGGTGTTTTTGAGTAGTGAACTTTCTGCTTCTGTTTCATTATTCTTTGTGGATTCTTAGTTTGCTTTTGATGTATTATTCAGGAACCTTTGTTTCATTGCGTTTGTAAGTTTATTTTTGTTATTTATCATAATCCTGCAGTGTGAGTTGTAATAGTTTTGCTCTCTAGTTTATGTTTATGGTTATAGTTTAATATTGGATCCCTTCTTTCAGTTTGTTCTGCCTCCCGTATGTTCCTTGTGTCTCATTAAGTCTCTTTCTCTCTGTGTCAGGTTCTCATGTTCTGATTTTCCTGTTTTATTTTGATAGTCTCTTGTCTTGTGTGCATCTGGTTTAGTTTTGTTTCCCTTGTCTTGTTATTTCTGATTAGTTTCACCTGTGTACCCTTGTGTTTCCCTGATTACCTCATATGTCTATTTAAAGCCTCAAATTTCCTAGCTCATTATCTTGTCTTAATGTTTGTGTGCCTGAGTTTCATGTGTGTCAATTCGTTTGGATTTATGGACTGTTTTTTGTCTTCTTTTGGATTGCCTGCATGAATCCAAATGAATAGACATACCTAGGCAGTACAGTTACCATATCTGGAGGAACCAATGAAGACATCAAAGCCAGGAAACAGAAAGCGCAGTAGGCATTTGGAATATTAATACCTATATGGAAGAGCAAGGCACAGAGATTAAACACCAAACTCAGGATATTTTATATCAATGTAAAGTTAATACTGCTATATGGATCTGAAACCTGGAGAGAAACATCTCCTCCCTTAATGTCATCCAATCGTTTGTTAATAGATGTTTGAGACTAATTTTAGGAATAAGATGGCCCAACTAACCAATGATGATTTATCGCAAAGGGTTAGAATTAGGCGCTGGAAATGGATAGGAGATACAGTCCAAAAAGAGCAGAACAGCATCGGCCAATCATTGGAATGGAACCCTCAGGGTCAAGCAGACAAGAAAGCTCTGCAGAGAGTAACCAGGACAGCAGAAAAAGTAATTGGTAGCCCTCTGCCCACCCTAGTAGACATCGCTAGCTCCCGCAGGTATTGCTGAGCCAGGAAAATTTCCATAGACACCACTCACCTTGGACATGTACTGTTCAATCATCTGCCATCGGGCAAACGGTTCAGGTCCCAGAAATGCAGAAGAGGCTGAAAAACCTGTTTTTATCCATGGGCTGTCAGACTCCTAAACACATCACATTAACTCACTAGCTGAACTGTACAAATGCCTTTCCCCTCACCAATTAACCCATGTGCAATACAAGTGCATTATTTATTAATAGATTTTTATATAACAGGTCCAATCCCTGAGAATATGTGGAGTGAAAATATACTTGCTGTGTGAATGCAGTATTTATATCTTGAGCTTACACACTCACTGTCATGTCTGGCGGTGTGAGAGGTGAAGATGGACCCAAATGCAGGACTCCAGATGAAGACGTATCTTAAAAGGTGTTTATTGAGAAGGAAACGAAACAAATACAAAAAGTCAGATGAAGAGCAGAAAACCAAAAACAAAGCAAGGGAGACAAAACCACACAGGCACGGCAACATCAACGACACGACAAGCAGAGAAAACACAGAACTTAACCCCTTAACTGGCCAGGGCCCGGTGATGGCCGTCTGTAGTCCCTTTTATATGGCAGGCTAGACCCTCCCATTTTTATTGACACCTCATTCGGCCAATCGTGTAACTGGCTGCACCAAATCACCTGACAAAGCTACGTGACGCCCTCTGATTATCATTGGCTCTGGGAAACCCATTTCTTAACATGATTGGCAGAATGAGGTGTCAATCAAAATGGGCATGCCTGCCATATAAAATGCACTTCATTCGGCCCGCGGACCAGAAGCGGCCAGTTAATAGGCTATGAAATGGGTTGTTCAGAGCCAATAATAACCAGAGGGCATTATGTAGTTTTTTTCAGGTGATTTTTTTGCTGCCAGTTAAGAGGTTAAATACACCACGGGATAATAAGGGAAAGAAAACAAAAAGGGCCACATAGTCCAAACCATAACAATGAAACCAAGGGCGGTGGCACTAGGCCGGAGAAACAGTCCAAACACAAAATCAGCCCACAAGGCAACACTGTTCAGGGGGTCAGCTGGGAAATCCAAAACAGAAAACACATAGTTTATGAGGCAGAAGGCTGGCCGCGCTCCCAGCAGCGGTGGCGAGACGAGACTAGGGGCTGACCGTGTGGCATGCGGCGGAGACGGATAATCTCTGGCGGGCAGCCGTGTGGCATGCGGTGAAGACTCTCCCGAACCTTAGCTGGCCTAGATTCTCCTGAGCCCAGGATGGTAGAGGACTCGGGACGCTCGGACTGAGTGGGACCCCCTGGCGGCTCGGACTGTGTGGGCTAAGGCTGCTGCAAAGCTGCTGCCGGTGTGGATGGAGACTTAGGCCACGACGCAGGGTGCACAGCAGTGTGCGTAGATGGCTGGAGCAGCTCCGGGGATTGGTTTGGTGTGTTTGGTGGTGGTGAGGATGATGGTGACAAGGGCTCTGACTCAAAACTAGGGGCGCTACTGCAGCTGACAGGAGGGAGGGGGCTGAGATGGCTACAGCTAGCTGGGGCCCTGACTCTAGGGAAGCTAAGGGAACCAAAACTACAGAGGAAGTGGGAGCACAGGGCACAAAGACCAAGGGAGTGGAAAATGAGGGGACTGAAGACAGAGCCGACACTGGGACTGCGACTGAGGCTTGGAGGTTGCTGCTGCAGCCGAAACTGGGACTGGGACATGTTGAGTGCTCAAACAGAGTAGAAAAGTGCTATATAAGAACTAGTCCATATACGATACCATTTCTTGGATGTCTGCCACTGTGATCATTACTAGATCCTCTTCTGGGAGGTTGCTGTGGTCTGCTCTTAGATCCACTGAGCACTGGTGTTGTGTGACGCAGCTTTCTCTGCTCCCGTGGTATACATCAGCTGATTGGTTTCACTGATCATTGTGGTAGGGATTGTTGGTAGTGCTGCATTCGCATCTTCTAGACTTTCAATTCAATTCGATTCAATTTTATTTATATAGCGCCAAATCACAACAAACAGTCGCCTCAAGGCGCTTTGTATTGTGGGTAAAGACCCTACAATAATACAGAGAAAACCCAACAGTCAAAACGACCCCCTATGAGCAGCACTTGGTGACAGTGGGAAGGAAAAACTCCCTTTTAACAGGAAGAAACCTCCAGCAGAACCAGGCTCAGGGAGGGGGGGTCATCTGCTGCGACCGGTTGGGCTGAGGGGGGAGAGAAAGACATGCTGTGGAAGAGAGACAGAGATTAATAACAATTAATGATTAAATGCAGAGTGGAGTATAAACAAAGTAAATAAGGTGAATGAAAAGAAACAGTGCATTGTGGGAACCCCCCAGCAGGCTAGGCCTATAGCAGCATAACTAAGGGAGGGTTAAGGGTCACCTGATCCAGCCCTAACTATAAGCTTGATCAAAAGGAAAGTTTTAAGCCTAATCTTAAAAATAGAGAGGGTGTCTGTCTCCTGAATCCAAGCTGGGAGCTGGTTCCACAGAAGAGGGGCCTGAAAGCTGAAGGCTCTGCCTCCCATTCTACTCTTAAGTATCCTAGGAACCACAAGTAAGCCAGCAGTCTGAGAGTGAAGTGCTCTGTTGGGGTGATATGGGACTATGAGGTCTTTGAGATAAGATGGGGCCTGATTATTCAAGACCTTGTATGTGAGGAGAAGGATTTTAAATTCTATTCTAGATTTAACAGGGAGCCAATGAAGAGAAGCCAATATGGGAGAAATCTGCTCTCTCTTTCTAGTCCCTGTCAGTACTCTAGCTGCAGCATTTTGGATCAGCTGAAGGCTTTTCAGGGAGCTTTTAGGACAGCCTGATAATAATGAATTACAATAGTCCAGCCTAGAAGTAATAAATGCATGAATTAGCTTTTCAGCATCACTCTGAGAAAGGATGTTTCTAATTTTAGAAATATTGCACAAATACAAAAAAGCAGTCCTACATATTTGTTTAATATGTGCATTGAAGGACATATCCTGGTCAAAAATAACTCCAAGATTTCTCACAGTGTTACTGGAGGCCAAAGTAATGCCATCCAGAGTAAGCATCTGGTTTGACACCATGTTTCTAAGATTTGTGGGGCCGAGAACAAGAATTTCAGTTTTATCTGAATTTAGAAGCAGGAAATTAGAGGTCATCCAGGCCTTAATGTCTTTAAGACATTCCTGCAGCTTAACTCATTGATGTGTGTCATCTGGCTTCATTGATAGATAAAGCTGAGTATCATCTGCATAACAATGAAAATTGATGCAGTGCTTTCTAATAATACTGCCTAAGGGAAGCATGTATAATGTAAATAGAATTGGTCCTAGCACAGAACCCTGTGGAACTCCATAATTAACCTTAGTGTGTGAAGAAGACTCCCCATTTACATGAACAAATTGGAGTCTATGAGATAAATATGATTCAAACCACTGCAGTGCAGTACCTTTAATACCTATAGTATGCTCTAATCTCTGTAATAAAATGTTATGGTCAACAGTATCAAAGCTGCACTGAGGTCCAACAGGACAAGTACAGAGATGAGTCCACTGTCAGAGGCTCTAAGAAGATCATTGGTAACCTTCACTAATGCTGTTTCTGTACTGTGATGAATTCTGAAACGTGACTGAAACTCTTCAAATAAACCGTTCCTCTGTCCACCTCTGTCCTTTTGGAAAAACATATTCAGGCCTAACATTATACTTGTGTAAAAATGTAGGGAGTACCGTATTTTCCGGAGTATAAGTCGCACTTTTTTTCATAGTTTGGCTGGGGGTGCGACCTATACTCCGGAGCGACTTATATGTGAAATTTATAACACATGAACCAAAATACTCCAGCCACTTGACATCTCCGTGAACTGCAGCTTTAAGGCAGTCTTGCGTAACCTGTGGGAGCAGTGGATGATGGATGGAGAGCACAGCTTAACGGCAACTGGGAGAATGCGCCACCCAACGTTCCTGGAAGTCACTGGATGGATCAAGAAAACATGGGCTTCAGTGAAAACCGAAACCATCCTGTCGGGATTCAGAAAGGCTGGAATAATTGGAACTGCAGCTGACGACGAGTGACGAAAGCGACACAGAAGAGGAAGCGGCGCTTCGTCTGCCTACGGAGTGTACGGAGTTGTTTAGAAGTGACACCGAGGATGAAGAATTCAATGGATTGATGGTTTGGTGAACTTGTTAGCATGTTCTTTATGCTATGGTTATCTGAATAACTGTTAATGTTACGTTAACATACCAAACACGTACTCTGTTCGTTGTGCGTCATGTAGCTGAATGTGTTACATTAGCATAACGTAGGCGTAACCGTGTTCGCCCTGTTCTTTAATCCATTATTATTTTAAATTGCCTTTCAAGATGGAATTTCTGCTCTGGGTCTCGGATTCTATCAAACAACCCCCCCCCCCCCCCCCCCCCCCAAAAAAAAGTGCGACTTATAGTCCAGTGCGACCTATATATGTTTTTTTCTTCTTTATTATGCATTTTTTGGCTGGTGCGACCTATACTCCGGAGCGACTTATAGTCCGAAAAATACGGTAAATGTAAAAAGTAGTCAGAAAAATAAATACCCAAGTAAAGTACAGATACCTGAAAAATGTACTTAAGTACAGTAACGAAGTATTTGTACTTCATTACTTTCCACCTCTGTACACAGTAAAGTGTCCTGTGAGCAATTCTGGAGCTTTGGCTGCTGGTCTGGGATCAGCACATACTTAGCTTTAACACCATTCTGGCTCTGAGCTCATTCATTGCTAGCTTTGTCTTAGCATGCTGTCTTTGTAGATGCTGTGTGTTAGCAGCAGTGGATGGAGTTTGTGTCCTGGCTCAGTCTGAGCTTTGACTTCATGCTCTTCTTCTTCTATGGAATAAAAGTCATGTTAATATCTGCACTCCTCCAAAGCTGCAGCTGCCATCAACATTTGTGATACAGGAACAACAGATTGTAACACAGTTTCTAAGCTTATGTTGGATATTCATGAAAATGGTTGTAATGTTGGAGGTGTGAGCAGAAATCAGTGCAGTCTGCTGTGTGGGAAATAATCAGCTGCAGTTTTTTTTTTTTTAAACTTTATTTAACCAGGATGGTTTGTTCCATCAGTTTGTTTCATCAGCTCATTTCGTGCAGAGATACATCACAGTCCTCCTGGAACACATGCTCTTATTGTGAAAATCTGCCTTCTCTCCTGGCTATGGGTTTTCCTCTCAGAGGTGGAGCCCTTATTCATTCCAATTGGCAGCTCACCTGTTTGTCAGTACAGCAAGTTTGGACTTGGATACTTGGTGTGAAGTTGGTGAGTTCAATTGTAAACAAACTTGTAACATTTCAGTCAGCAAGCAGCTGAACAAACAGGTCAGAGGTCAAAGGAATGTTTTATTCTATTAGAGTGTTCTTGTTTCCATGGACAGATTTCTGTTAAGGGTTTTTCTTGGAAATCATTCAGGGCCCACAGACTCTGAAGCCTCTGATTTATTATTTATTATTCTGGTCAGTGTAACATTTATAGAATAATTATGAATTTCATCTGAACATGTTTGGAAATTAAAACCTAACGACTGTATTAACAAGAACATTTTAAGCTCTTTTTAAATTAAATTAATTTACATAATATTCTCAGTCTCAAGTTTTCCTTTTGTGGACTTGGTGGATACTCAACAATACAACACTCTCCTTGTCATAGAGAGATGTTCACTCAGGAGTGCAGACTTCAATATTTAATATAAAATAATCTGAAGAGTGTAACAGCTAAACATGTGGTTAACAAATTTAATGAAATATCTAAATCACATGAAATGTTCACATGAAAAGGTTTGACATGTTTTCTTTGTTTTGCAGGTTCCTGTTGGCAGTCTCCCAGTGAAGGTCTGCCTAGGAACAAATGTTGAGTATTATGGTAGTTCTCTGTTCATTAAAATTTTTGGTTTGATGGAAGCCCCTGAGATTCAGAAGCTTTTTGAATTATTAAAAAATTAAAAAAAAATTGACTGACATGGTAATTCTAATGAGAGTGACTTTGGTCTTTTTTGTCCAGACATTGCATCACAGAAGTGCATCAATGAGGCTGGGTCATTCGAGTTCCTCCATGAGTCATCAGAATAACACCAAACTTTGTCCCTGGGCTTTTTTGGCATGGAAAATCATCTGAGCTCATCAAAATCGATTAAAAATATAGATATTGTAGTGAAATTTGGCAGCAACAGTGGTGCCTATTGATGTGTCCTTCTGTGTCGAGGGTTCACAGTGTGTTGCAGGAGATTTTTGTGAAGCGTGTATCAAGGCTCGTGTTGATGACATATGTGGTGACGTTCGAAGCCTGTACCACATGACTGATTCAGGAAACAGTTTGCAGATTTGGCAAATATAAAATATAACTATTAAAAATAAACCTGCTGTGTTGCTTTTCTCAGTGCCCCGGCTTCATCTGTGCCCTGTGAAAGGGTGTTTTCTAAAGCAGGTGAAATCACCTGAAAAAGAAACTGCCTGAAACCCAGCACTGGCGAAAATTAATTAGTTATTTTTGAATAAATTAAATAAAATGTCCCTAGTGACATTGGCACAGTTACAAAGCAAGTAACAGAAGCACATTTATAATCCTCTCCCCAATTTGTTTCCACTTTCATTTTTGACTCCACCATAGTATCATAAAGACAGAATTTATGTATCAGCATTACAAACATCATTCATTTCAGAGCTTCACGCACCAAAGCCTTGGTCTGATTATAATCCTTCTGCCTGTTTTACATTTACTGTCCACTTGATGGTGCAGTAAAGCAAATGAAGAACCCTGAAACTTCGACCCATGGGTTCACTGATTGAATGGAAAGCTTCAGGCTTCACGAAGCTTCATCTCACCATCACTAGTCCCCCTTGCAGATTTGCGGGTTGCTAACTATGACAAGTTTGGTTAAGTCAGCAGGAAATACTACAGTTTAACATTTACTGGATGTGTATGCTAATGGTTAGGAAGACAGATTTACTTTTTATCTGAGGTAAACTTTTGCATTAAAAGATTGGTTCTTACCTGCTTTTTCCCAAAGGGTGTTCCAGCCAAAAGAGTCCCCCCAGGTTTCCTGAGGGCCTTTGAAAGGTTCCAGATGGCAGTAAGTAATTGAAGAGGGGACTGAATTGTGATTATCAGTTTTATTGTATATTGTGGGTGGTAGGCCAAGTGGTGAGATCTTTTATTTTAATAGCTGTTATCTTTGTAGTATTGGTGTAATGTTAATAAAGTTGATTAGATAAGTTTTGTGTGTTTAGCTCAATATGTAACCCCAGAGAATGGTTAACTAGCAGTCTATAAAAGGCTGCTAGTTAACATCAGGGGCTGTGGCTGGAACCCTGCCCTGTTAATGTTTGTTGAAGAAAAACCTGTATTTTAGTATCAGATGTAACATCATGACTCTTCATGTTGGAGTGTCTGCTCCTCTATCAGCCCGTCATAGTAGCTGCACCACCAGCTGGAAACCAACAAGCTGTGAGTTTCATGTTGCTTTAAGGCTTTGCAGCAGGACGACACAGAGTTTTATTAGTTTTATTTATAAAGTGCCACATCACAACAAACAGTTGCCTCAAGGTGCTAATTTGTGACTGCTCCTCTCCCTGTCCTCCTGCCTGTGAGCTGGAAATCAAAGAATAGATCTCAGTACATGGTGCTGACGGAGCTCTCAGCTCCTAAACTGCAGAGGAGAGAGGAGGCTACAGGAGGAGCTCTGAGTGAGGAGAGCCATCATAAATGCAGCTGCTGTCAAAGGTCACACTGAAATGATGTGAATGTGAGATGAAACTCTGGAGGAGGTCTCATGTTGTTCAATGCCTGCAATCATGTAATGGGCTACAAAGCTCAGTGAATCCTGTCTGTATGGAAGTGAAATAATGACAAACACACACTATATGGACCAAAGGACACACCTCTTAATCTTTGCTTTCCTCATATCTGACCTCTCAGTACCAGTGAAAGCAAATCTCACACATTAGCATACGTCTATACTCTCAGCTTCACAAAGCAGGCAAGAAAAATATCAACACTGGACCGAGTTCCTTTTACTTCCCTGCTGTGTGATCGTTCACTTGTTTTGTGTGTACTAAATGGGCGCACCCTGAAGAACTCAACTTTCAGGTTTAACTGAAAAAGCTCAAAGCAACACACCCAACCCTGACCCAGCTTGGTCTCTAGGAGGACTCAGTGTTTCCAGCTGAGCTGAAATGAGACAGCCGCTCTCTCAGCAGTCTTCAGTTCACTCACTGAACTCTTTCATCTGTGAGGAGAACCAGGACTCAGCATCACTGCAGTAAGTCTGTCTCATTATTCAGCTTTCATTTGTGTATGTCCATTCAACAGGCAGCAAACACAGCAGACACACACACACGTGGGCATTCTCTCCTCATTACTGCTCACTGACATCTGACTGCTAACAGTTTAATAACTGCAGGATGAAAACACTCAAATCTGAACATTTACTTTCAAATAAAAATTAGATAGGTAGCTAGGCTAAAAGAACTGAGATGTTTAATCAGTGTGATTGACTTTAGTAAAAAGTTACTTAAACATTAGAATAAAATCTGCAGATGGATGTTTTTCATTAATTTGACCATGAACAGAGATGTAAGCAGAGGTCCATCAGCAGCAGTGATTTGAATAACCGTATCTGAATAATGTTAATCTGATGGGGATCTCTAATGGTCACTGAAGCAGGGGGAGGAGTTCAGCTGAAAAAACTATTGACCTGAAACATGAGCATGTTTGACGGTCAGAGTTCATACAGTTAGTTCAGTATCAGCAGAGGTGAGACTGAATTGCTGAAGCTAAATATTAAACTATATGGAAATATACACTATGAACACTGTCAACATTATTTAAAGCTTGCACACAAATCCAAACCTTCTTTTTTCATTTGCACTGAAGAGGCCAAATCACAAACATCCTGAGAAATCCTAACTCAGTCTAAAATTGTCTGGGACAGAGGACCAGCTGGACCCCAGTAAAAATATGCTGGATATGTATATAATCAATGACTGTTTCAATGGGAAAAAATTTGTGCACTCTCTGTCCCTGATGATGTTTTAGAAGTAAAATATGAACATTTCATTTCAGTATATTTTGTTTCATTTATATTTTGTTGTGCTATTCAAAGTGTACCATAAAGAAGATGATAGAAGTTCATGTACAATGTTAGGTTCCATGTTCACTGTCCAATGCACTGATCAAATTACATAGTATCATCATCGTGTGACTTCAAGCTTTAGCTCGTTCACAGTCTTTGACATTTCACATTCATTTTCCTCTCAAATATAGGAAAGAACTTTAAGAACAGCTCTGTTATCCAGTGAAAATCCAAAAGGGTTTAGGCTCCAACGGCCCTGTTTAGAAGCTTCCAGAAACAGGTAAGGGTACCAGAGCGGGCCTATCCAGGCTGTGGGTCAGGACCCCTCCCACCGTTTCTTCACAGTCCCAAGTGTGTAATCCTTAATCCAAGAACAAGCAACAGCAGAACAGCATCCAGGAAGAATTCCAAAAGCCCACCAATCCTGACACGGACACACCTACAGACTGAGCTCTCCCTCCTTTGGCTCAGACTTTGGAGCTGTGACAGAGTTAGAAGAAGCTTTCATGTCTTCACACGTCAGCATGTGAACTTTACTCTGACTGAGACTCAGTCTGAGCAGCCAGACGTCATATTTTTGTAGGGAACACATGAATGTGTGGTCTACACACACACACACACACACACACACACACACACACACACACACACACACACACACACACACACACACACACACACACACACACACACACACACACACAGATGAAAGACAAGAAGCTAAATCCAGTTTAGAGTGAGTCACAAGGATCAGTTTGTACACAGACAGTAAAGATGAAGGGAAACGTTGTTAGTGGAGCTTCATCCATGTGGTTTGTCTTCATTAAAAGGACGTTTTTCTGCTTCAGCTAGAGACACTTTTGTTCTGAATGTGTTTGCTGGAGTTCTTGTTGTTCCTGAATCATGAGCTGGAGTAAAGATGACTTCTGTTCATCAAGTTGATTGTTCACATTAAATATTTAAATAACCTCAACTGCTGCTCCTGCTGAGCCCCTCCCACCTGTCCTGTTTCAGGTGAAGTCCCGCCTCCTTCCAGGAAGCAGCTCACCTGTGTGTCAGCATTTAGTATCCAGGTGTGGAGCTTCTTCTTCTTCTTCTGCTCTGTTTGCAGAAACTGTGAGTTTACTTTGTTTCCTCCTTTAACAATTTGTCTTTAAGAACTTTCCTCTTTATTTCTGGAATGTTTGGAGAAGATTTTCAGCTCTGATTTCAGGACAAACCTTTTATCCCTCTTGTGTTTGAAGACAAATCCACACAATTATAGACTATTGATTGACTGGACTCAAACAGTTTGATGAGCAGCTGAGTTGTGATTTAATTCCAGGGCCCTGTACTACCAAGTCAGATCAGGTATCTGGATTCACTTACAACATCAGATTGATTAGTGCACCTGCAGCTGAGAGGCTGATTTTACAAAGAAAGCATTTATAACGGTAATCTTAGAAAAATATAAAGAGGTTAAATGCAACACAGAATTCAAATAACACAGCTGCTGCAGATAAAGCAGCAGAGTGAAAGGAAAAGCACTATACAGTAGTTTAGTTGTAGAAGTGCTGCATGAATGTGAGCACTTTAACCATTTTGGTCAGTACGACTGGAAAAGAGCTGCTATATTGTAGCCTAGTGACAAATAGCCAAAAAGTGCTTTAGTTTTTGACATATCCCTACCGGAGGTAGAACTGAACCCAACCACATTTTGCTTCATCTCTAAGGCCTCCTCTATATGAAATGGATTCTTGGACAAAAATATCCTGCCCTTCCTCAAACTGTCCATATATGACCAATTTTGTTACTGATAATTATTTGAAAGAGTGGCAGTGATATGTTTCAGTTGTGACATCATGGAGCGCTGACTTCACCAAAGTAGTTATAGGAGATGGCCTACCCCCATATGGCTACCAAAGCAGCAGGTGTTCTGGTTGCTGCTAAAAGCCTCAGGCTTACAACTGGACACTGCAGCTCGAGAAAAGGAGGAATTCCACCTCCACCCGTGTTTGTTTTGTTAGATGGCCTTTTGTTTGATTGAGTCAGGAATTTGATTCATACTGTGTTTAGTTAAGTTAAAGGTCTATTAAAAAGGCCCATCAAGGCCAAACTGTTATCCTCACCTATGGTTTCCTGTCCGACTCACTCATCTCTGGTGAGTTTACCAGTACAGTCTAGTATATTGCAATGAAATGACTATGTATGGTATATTTACATATTTGGTATTGATGGATTTAGAAAACAAGCACATTAATTCAACAAGCCTACTGTGTTATATGACAGTACATGCAGCATAATAATGTTTTAGACCAGAGTCGTAGTTTTCTCAATACTTCACTTTCTCTCAGTTGGGGCACTTCATACATTAAGTGACTTAACACCCTGATTATGCAGGCTCCATTTACATATTTGATATTGATGGATTCAGCACACCCTCACCTTTCCAATAAGCCATCACATGTGTTTCTATGACAATCCCTGGCAAATCAATTACAAAGTAAATGACTACATTTTGCATAGATATTTTTTCCGATGTCCATCTATTTTAGGTATGTGTTCCAAGGTCTATATCTGCCCCATACTTCAAGATGTTCACATTCAGTTTTTTCTAGCGCATAAAGCAAAGTGCTGACTACATACATGTCTATTCTGAAAGCTCTAGGCCTTATGTTATTAATCTACATCAGGTTTTGTGTGCTAACCTCCATGCGGACAGGCTGTACTTGAGCTCTTTTTTACTTTTGGGGTATATAACAATATCTATCAATTTAACCATCTTGGCAGTAAAATATTTTTGTCCAAGAATCCATTTCATATAGGGGAGGCCTTAGAGATGAAGAAAAACATGGTTGGGTTTAGCTCTACCTCAATGGTGTTTACTGCTCTGAGAGCAAGTGAAGAATAGATACAAAAAAGAATTCAAATGTAGGCTTATTATATCTGCAATGGATTTAAAGTTCACAAGTATAAAGGTATAAAGGCTATGCCCATGCAAACTCAAGAAAGGATCTCAATGCTAAAACCCAGAACAATATTGTGTTTATTACCATTGTAAACATAACAAATTAAAAGGAAAGTAATTTTACTGCTAGAAGGTGTTAGAGCGTGTTTTCGTTTGAGAAGGAAGAGATTTAAATCACTTTAGTTCTCATTTAAAACATTTAACATATTAAAGAATCAGAAGCTTTTACTTGTACACGGGCTCCTTCAGGTCAGAACATCACAGGTCATAAAAGTAGCTGGCTGTGACTCTCCTCACACGAAGAGGGAATTTTCTAGGCTAAACATAACACTAGTGATGCTCCCTAAGATGCTACACTAAGTCAGATTTAATTTAAAACATAAAATTATGCATCCACCTTTAAATTGGTGACCAAATGTGTGATTAGCGGCCAGCAACATTCAACGTGTCGAAAAGCAAACAGGTGAGCTCGAACAACATCACTGGCCGAAGGTGCAGCGATCACAACACACCTATTCAGTGTTTATTCAAATATAATACTCATAGTGCCACATCATTCAAGAGGTGTCTTTCTTTCTCCCTTTCTTACTTCCTGGTCACACCAGCTTCTTCTGTTCCGTGTGAAAGGATGGTCTCAAAGGCTGGGAAGCTGTCCCTAAAAAGAGAAACCAGTGAAGCCCATCTACTGTGGGAAAATTATTCCTGAATAATAATAAAAAACCGAGATTCAAAAGCACATATTTCCTGCACACCAAGCACAATGGAAGGAAATAACTGTACACCAAAAAAAAAACGAGGGGGAAACGGATCAATCTCACCTACTGACTCATTATTATTGAACCCTGTCCAGTATGTAATTTAGAATCAATGACAAAACAAACCATTTTCCAAATATACTTATTTATTATCATTTCATAGATGGAATTACTCAGGCAGATGATTTTTACATATGGGATACAAAGAACAAATACACAAAACAGGTCATTTGAAGAATTGTCCCAACACACGTTAAGAAGTGTTATTATACACGTGAAAGGTGCGTCACATCTGCAGGGCTTCATTTGGCTGTGCAACAACCATTGTGGCCAGCAGGTGTCACCCAAGAGTACTGAATGAACCTTCGAGTAGCGAACCAATTTTTGACACAATGGTTCAAAAAGGGTCAGAGCTTCAGAAAGCCTCATTTTGCCATCACTACATAACACTTTATACTACCACTATCTACAAGCCCTATGGCAGGGATCCTCAACTCCAGGCCTTGAGGGCTGATGTGCTACAGGTTTTAGATGTGTCCCTGATTCAACACGCCTGAATCAAATGTCTGAATTACCTCCTCAGTATGCAGTCAAGTTCTCCAGAGTCCTGCTAATGACTTCTATATTTGACTCAGGTGTGTTGAAGCAGAGACACATCTGTCACTTGAGCTGTGTCCAAATTCAGAGACTGCATCCTTAAATTGGGACACAGCTTCAACACACCTGAGTTGGTGTTGGCTCTCACTGCAGTATTGTATCACTTCCTGTTCCTGTTTCGGAGCACAGTCGTGTTTTGCTGTCTGTTAGCTCTTTAATCTGTATAGCTCGATTTATCTGGATAACAACGTATTTCAGTGTAATCTTCACCTCCTTTATCTAGAGCACACTCTTTGCTGAATCACCTGTATTCACATTAGGGCTGCACCAATTCATCGATTAAATCAATTCTAAAAAATTATCGACACAAATTTACTGTGTCGATGCTTCGTTTAAACTCTGCAGCGCTCCTCACTAGCATTAGCAGCATTAGTGCTCCGTCGTCTTTTTGTGGGTTTATTGGTGGCTGGCAAACCAAAATAGAACTGCATTACCGCCACCTACTGGACTGGAGTGTGAATCAGACACACACACACACACACACACACACACACACACACACACACACACACACACACACACACACACACAGATTCTAAAAAGCTCTCCATCGCTGCGATGGATTTCCTTTAACACAGAGTGGATCATCTAGAGTTGCCACCTGTCTCGTAAAATACAGAACCCCGTATGTTACGGGACTCCGTGGAATACGGCTCCGTAACATGCGGGGTTCCGTACTTTACGGGACGGGTGGCATCTATTGCTGACATGCATTTCCACGCCTCCACTGCTCTCTGTGTGTCTGTGTGTTGTGCTCGCTGAGAATTTCAGCTGTTATTTTTGTCTTTACTTCAGCTGTAGCTACAAAAAAAATATTTTTTTATCAGATTACTCGATTAATCGATGGAATAATCAATAGAATACTCGATTACTAAAATAATCAATTTATGCAGCCCTAATTCACATTATTCATTTTGTTTTTAGAAATTCGCTAGCGCAGCTAGTAGCTTAGCCCTTAGCCGACTCACTACCAGCATGGCTTCTTCTCCTGTCTCTCCTGCACTTTCCTGCTCTGGGTGTCACATGTTTAGTTACTCCTCGGCCTCCTTTAGCAGTAACGGTACTTGTAATAAATGTAGTCTGTTTGTAGCTCTGGAGGCCAGGCTCTCTGAATTGGAGACTTGGCTCCGCACCCTGGAAAATCCTGTATCTAGCCAGGCCCCTGTAGCGGGTGCGGACCATGGTAGCTTAGCCGCCGTTAGCTCCCCCCCAGCAGATCCCGAGCAGCAGGGAAAACAGGCCGGCTGGGTGACTGTGAGGAGGAAGCGGAGTCCTAAGCAGAAGCCCCGGGTACACCACCAACCTGTTCACGTTTCTAACCGTTTTTCTCCACTCGGCGACACACCCGCCGAGGAACAAACTCTGGTTATTGGCGACTCTGTTTTGAGAAACGTGAAGCTAGAGACACCAGCGACCATAGTCAAATGTCTTCCAGGGGCCAGAGCAGGCGACATTCATGGAAATTTGAAACTGCTGGCTAAGGCTAATCGTAGATTTGGTAAGATCGTTATTCACGTCGGCAGTAATGACACCCGGTTACGCCATTCGGAGGTCACTAAAATTAATATTGACTCGGTGTGTAACTTTGCAAAAACAATGTGGGACTCTGTAGTTTTCTCTGGGCCCCTCCCCAATCAGACCAGGAGCGACATGTTTAGCCGCATGTTCTCCTTGAATCGCTGGCTGTCTGAGTGGTGTCCAAAAAACGACGTGGGCTTCATAGATAATTGGCAAAGTTTCTGGGGAAAACCTGGTCTTGTTAGGAGAGACGGCATCCATCCCACTTTGGATGGAGCAGCTCTCATTTCTAGAAATCTGGCCAAATTTATTAACCCTCCTAAAAACTGACTACCCAGGGTTGAGACCAGGAAGCAGAGTTGCAGTCTTACACGCCTCTCTGCAGCTTCTCTCCTCCTGCCATCCCCCCAAAACCCCATCCCCATAGAGTCGGTGCTGCTCCCAGACCACCAAAAAACAAAGCTAAAATCAGCAAAAAGCTATTTAAGCATAAAAATTCAAAAACAATCAATAATACAGTTTCGTCAACTGCACCAAAAAAATAAAACAATTAAATGTGGATTATTAAACATTAGGTCTCTCTCTTCCAAGTCCCTATTAGTAAATGATTTAATAATTGATCAACATATTGATTTATTCTGCCTTACAGAAACCTGGTTACAGCAGGATGAATATGTTAGTTTAAATGAATCAACACCCCCGAGTCACAGTAACTGTCAGAATGCTCGAAGCACAGGTCAAGGAGGAGGAGTAGCTGCAATCTTCAATTCCAGCTTATTAATTAATCACAGACCCAGACAAAGTTTTCATTCTTTTGAAAGCCTGACTCTTAGTCTTGTCCATCCTAATTGGGAAAATCAAAAACCTGTTTTATTTGTTATTATCTATCGTCCACCTGGTCCTTACTCAGAGTTTCTGTCTGATTTCTCAGACTTTTTATCTGATTTAGTGTCCTCTATGATTTTGTAATCATCATCAGCTGAGGTATGTCACTTTGTAAAGAGGCCAGGGATACCAACACTGACTCCTTCTGTTCCGCCATGTGTTCCAGCATTAAATACGTGCTGTTCCATCTAGCTGACACCTCATTCATTAATTTCTTCACTGGTCCTCCCATCTGTAGCTGGACTTGTGCCAGCTTCTCTTTGGCTGTAGTACTGGTTCTAAAGTATGTTATGATCTGCCTTGTTTTATTTCGGATATCAGTGATTGTCTCAATTTGGTCACATGAGTTTCAAACTGTTAAATTTAAAGAATGCGCTATGCAAATCCTGTGCCTGATTTGGAGCTTTCTGACACATGCAATCATGTTTGCAGCCACATGTGTGACCAGACATGTCACTGTCCCTGCTATGTCCCACTCCTCTATTTTTTTTTTTTCCTTGGGCCATATTTTCAGTAGTGTGCTGCTGAGGAAAGTGTTCCACTCCCAGCATTGATGTACACAGTGTATGGTTCTCACTGTTGACATAGTGACAGGTCACAGCCAGGTAAGCCTCCATGTTGATGGATGTCCACATGTCAGCTGTCAGGCTAATTGCAACTGGACTCTGCAGTTCTTTTTTTACTTGCTCCTTTTTCTCCTCATACCTTTGGCTAATTATGGTCTTTATAGCCTAGAATTAATAACACAAGTGGAGTAGATTAATGAATGAAAGCACATAACATGCATATACTTTAACATGCATATACTTTAATCCGGCCCACGGGCCTTGAGTCTGACACGTGGTTTACGGTTTATGTTGGATTCAGTTTTTTGCGCTGCATAGATTTTCTTGTGCGCTATGTGCGAGCAGTATGCGATTGCGCAGGCGCGCAGCTTAGAGGGAACATTGGCTGCAACTATTTGTCTCATGTTCAGGTAACCTATAGTGCCATGTATGCACCGCCAAGTCTCAAAGTGGTGGTAAAATAGAATGATGTGACAGGCAGGGGGAGAACACGTCTGCAAAAAGCTGTTGCAGTGCAGCAACATCCACTCTCTGGGCTGTCGTCGGATGGTGATCACAATCGAGTGAGATGGGAATGATTGAATTTTGCACCTCAGGTCCCAACTCATTTCTATCTTTTACCAGACTCACAAGAGAAACAGATTCCACCTCTCTCCATACTTTTAGAAGGCTTAGGTGGTATATCTGTGTGGCTCCACCCCCGTCTGACTGCACCACCACCCTACTTGTCAACGGACCCCAAAGGGCCCTTGGCGAGTAGTGAGTAGTTTTGAGATGGATGAAAGCAATAATACAAGCACTTTGTCTCCCAGTCCAAATGGTCTGAGTGTAGCTCCTCTGTTGTATAGATTTTGCTGATGTTCCTGCACCTGCAGCAAATTTTCAAATAATAACCTACCTTAGTGTGTGTAGCTTTGCTCTCAGGTCCAGAACATATTGAATCCCATTTTTACTAGAGCTTGGACTTTCCTTACAATTTTCCTTAAGTAGGTCCAAAACCCCCTACGGTTCACTACTAAACAGGAATTCAAAGGTAGAAAGTTCCTTAGAGGCCTGGGGCACCTCCTGCACAGCAAACAACAGAGGATCTAACCAGCAATTGTGTTCATCTTCACAAATGGACTCAGGAATCATGGACTTTAAGGACTTATTCAGGTGCTCCACCAACTCATTGGTCTAGGTGTGGTACACGCTACTCCGAATAGACTTAATGCCTGAATAGACTTAACAGCTTTAGTGTGCAGGACATGAATAAAGTGCCCGGGTCAGCCTGTATTTCTTTCAAGATGCCAACTTGGGAGATGACCTGAAACAGTGCCACTATGCCACACTCTTCACGGAGATGTGGCGTAGTGGCACTGCCTTGGGATATCCTGTTGCATAATCCACAAGAATAGAATAGAATGCCTTTATTGTCATTATACAGGATGTACAATCAGATTGGAGGGTTGCTCCTGTTCAGTGCCATGCTGTAGGCAGTCAAACTTTCTAAGATATAAAATATAAATTTGAACTTCTAAATATATGCAGAAAATAAAATGTATAGAAATATATACATTGTGAAAAATAAAATAAATGTATACATATAATAATGAAGATTATATGTATACATTTATTTTATTGCACTCTGTGAATGAGTATTGGCTATTACACAATACAGGAATGTTAGATATTGTTTAGTATGAATAATATAATATTGCACAGAGATGTGGGTGTTGCACAGTTACGGTGGGTGAGTGTGAGAGTTCAAGGTGGTGATTGCTCTGGTGAAGAAACTGTTCCTGAGTCTGTTTGTTCTGGCTTCGATGCTCCTGTAGCTCCTGCCAGAGGGCAGCAGGTCAGAGGTCAAAGCCAGGGTGTGAGTTGTCCTTGATGATGTTCCTGGCTCTGCTGATGCAGCGGGAGGTGTAGATGTCCATCAGCGTAAACATTACAATATCCGCGTGCACTCAGATGAATGCGTTCAAATGGGACCTCCATTAATGTAGCAGGTGCAAAGGCACTTTTGGAATGGCTGGCTGGTTTACTAACTGGTACTCCTATGTTTGACCAATAGAATTGGGCCATAATACAATCCAGAGTTTTCTGTTATCCCATTGGGCCAGTTATCAGGTTATAATGAGCTGTCTGGAAGATTAATTCCCAGTGGCTTTTAGGCGTCAACGACTGGGTGTGTTCTCTCCAGTGAGACTGTCACAACTTGATATAACCTGTCCCTATTCAACACAAAATGGGAGTATGACTGTGGTACACCCTGAGGCAGCAGCCTCAGGGTGTACCACATGATTTTTATCACTTGGTTCAAGGCTGAGTGTAGAGTGTCCTCTCAAGACTGATCCAGTGGAAAATCTTTCATGGAGTGAATCACAGGAAACCTGCAGGGTCTTCTCAGAAGACCCTGCAGGTTTCCCCCTCCCTGGTAGCAGCATTAGACAACCTTGCATAAATGTTGAGTGCAGTACAAATACTGCAAGTCCCTCTCTGTTATGAGCACAACCCCCAAACATTGTCTCACCAGTTTTTAAAACCCTGGCCAAGCCACCCCAAGAACCAAGAGGTGTGCAAGGCAGGAGCTAACCACAGTATTAACTCTACAGGTTTGCCCTGTTTAATTTCCACTGGCACCATGGGATATTTGTGAATCTCGATAGTGCCAGTGGAAATTAATCTTTGAATCATGGATCAGCTGAAATCTTTGAAAATGTTGATCATATGTGTTGAATTGTCTGAATATTAATGGACTGAAGCTTCTAGTCAAAGTGAATCACTGTGTAAGTGAATGCATTGCATGTGTGCTGGGCTGCAGCTTCATGGCGCCATCTAGTGGACTGATAGAAGTGTTGCAGCTGATGGCAGCTTCCTTTGCCTCACACTACTGTCTGACTGCATTCAGCTGACACTGAGCTGAAGCAGCTGATATTTGGACAGCACACATGTTGAAAGGAGGATTTCAGTTGATGTGAGCATCAATGATTTGTGTTTCCTCTGCAGGTGAAGGTAGAAAGTGTGTGTGAGCTGATGTGAATTCAGCAGCATGGATCAGTGTGAGGACAGAGAGGAGGGAGTCCCTCCCTCTAAAACCACTCTGTGTGGGGAACATGAGAGCCAGACCAAAGCTCAGAGGTGAGATGACCATCTCTAACTGTCCATGACTCTTCTCCATGTCACAGCTCAGCACTCACATCACTGATGGATCATTATTCACAGGAACCCACCTGGACCTGGACCTGTGTCCTATGAGAGGAACCAGTTAAAGGATATCATTAATAAATTTGAACAAAGACAGTCATCTGACAAAAAGTAAGTTAATGTTAGTCTTCAAATGGTTAAAATAATGTCAGCTCTTTATGTAAGGTGAAGATTTTCTGTTTTTTTTAAGTCTCCATCAGAAACTCGGACCTGAACCCAGCTGTTTGTCCTTAAAGAGTTACTGTTCTGCAGATAAATACATTGATTTTAAAAGACACCGTCCCTCTGCTGCAGAGAGGTGAGATATTAGTAACACAAACTCTTTGATATCAGTTTGGTGTGTGATTTAAATGAACTGCTTGATGTGGTTTCCTGGTCTCTAAACTGCATCTCAAAGTAAGTCACTGAACAGGGAATTCCGCTTTTCTATAAAACATGGAGTTTAAACTCCTGCTGCTCATGGTAGGACCATCGATAGTCCTGCATAGTGTAAATGACTGTGTTTACTTTGCTTACTTTAATTAATTTAAAAATGGACCATGTACATGTAGAAAAATGTTACCATTTGATGCATTGTACCAGAGTTAGCTTAAAGCTAATTTGCATCTGCAGTCCCATGGCAGGTTAGATACAAAGAATCTCAAAAAAAGAATAAAAAAAAAAACAGAGAGAGAGAGAGGACAAAATCAGTGTTTACAAGTCTGTGTATCTTTCAACAAAGATTTCAGTCTGGTTTTAAAACTGTTGATAGAACTACAGTTCTTAATGATCTACCTCTGTTCATGCTCAGCCTGCAAACCAGTTTCTCTTTGGGATGATGAAGGTATTCTAGAACTTCATCAGCTTCTGTGGCTGGAAATGAAAAACAAATGTTTCTTCTTTAACAGGAGCTATGGGAGACCTGCTGAACCTGAACCCAGCTGTGTGTCCTTAAAGAGTGACCGGTCTGCAGATCGACCCGTTGATTTTAAAGTGGAGCGTGGATCTGCTGCAGAGAGGTGAGCTGTCAGTAACATGAACTCTTTGATTTAACTGCTTGATGTTGTTGGATAGAAACTGCAGTGCAAACACATCGTTCCTTCAATCCCATTGAAACTGTCTCTGAAAAACAAGCCTTTGGTTTCTAAAGAGCTGAAAATCCACTTCAGCAAACAGGAAGTGATCAGCAGCAGCTCGTGAAACATTTTCCAGGTGGGCAGGCCCACAACCTGTCAGTCTCAACAAACATCAGTTGATTTATTGAACAAAGTGAAGATATCATAAAATACACACTATTGTGTGTATTGTTATTATTATATATATATTTTTTTTAGTGTATTGTATGTAGGGCCAAGGCTGACCAATCAGGAACAGCCTGTGGGGGGCGGATTGCATTCCTTCGCCTGAAGCCAGTCGGGAAGCGCAGAGAGCAGGGAAAGAACCAGACGTTTTCGCCACTGTGGTTTAAGGATAACTGACCCAATCTTAAGGTTGAATTCCTGAACACAAAGAAACCCTCCTCTGATGTTATAAGTGCAGCCCCAGCTACCACCAGATTTTAAAGCCCATTACTCCTCAAAGGGTCCTGTTGCCGGTCTGCAAACCCTACAAACGTAAATCATCTGTTTCTTTGGTGGCATCTCAGAGGTCCAGTAGCTCACAACCAGTGTTTAATGAAGCAGTGAAACTCTGCAGGTTATCTTTGCCATATCTGAAAGTGTTTAGTGAAAGCTTTAGTTCTTATTTTGTTTTTCCCCAGATAATTTCACACCCAAAGGCATGCTTATTTATCAATGTGCTCCTCCACCAACTCCCCGTGATTGGCCTGGGGTCAGCCTTAGCCCTACATCAACACTACCCTGCTGGGACAGAGGTAGGGGTCACAAGAGACACCAGCTACTTCATTCACAGTGCTGGCATTACACCCTTGACCATGCTGCAGCTCTGTATTACTCTGACACTGGCGCTAGAGAGGGGCAAGCATCACGCGCAGATGAACATTTATGGTGGACTTTAATCACAGTTATTTTTTTAAGAATTAAACACAACAAATATATAATATAAAAACAAATATTTTCCTATAAAAAGTTGACATTTTCCTCAAAAATTCCACATTTTCTCAAAAACTTGACAAAGATAGTTCACATGACCCCAAATCCACACACAAACTCACAATTTACCGTATTTTTCAGACTATAAGTCACTCCGGAGTATAGGTCGCACCAGCCAACAAATGCATAATAAAGAAGAAAAAAACATATATAAGTCGCATTTTTTTTTGGGGGGGGGGGGGGGGGGGTTGTTTGATAGAATCCGAGACCCAGAGCAGAAATTCCATCTTGAAAGGCAATTTAAAATAATAATGGATTAAAGAACAGGGCGAACACGGTTACGCCTACGTTATGCTAACGTAACACATTCAGCTACATGAAGCACAACGAACAGAGTACGTGTTTGGTATGTTAACGTAACATTAACAGTTATTCAGATAACCATAGCATAAAGAACATGCTAACAAGTTAACCAAACCATCAATCCATTGAATTCTTCATCCTCGGTGTCACTTTTAAACAACTCCGTACACTCCGTAGGCAGACGAAGCGCCGCTTCCTCTTCTGTGTCGCTTTCGTCACTCGTCGTCAGCTGCAGTTCCAATTACTCCAGCCTTTCTGAATCCCAACAGGATGGTTTGGTTGTCACTGAAGCCCATGTTTTCTTGATCCATCCAATGACTTCCAGGAAAGTTGGGTGGCGCATTCTCCCAGTTGCCGTTAAGCTGTGCTCTCCATCCATCATCCACTGCGCCCACAGGTTACGCAAGACTGCCTTAAAGGTCCGGTTCATGGAGATGTCAAGTGGCTGGAGTATTTTGGTTCATGTGTTATAAATTTCACATATAAGTCACTCCGGAGTATAGGTCGCACCCCCAGCCAAACTATGAAAAAAGTGCGACTTATACTCCGGAAAATACGGTAACCTGTTAACTGGCTGCAGCCAAATCACCAAAAACACCTGAAAAAGCATACCCAAATTAAATCAGCTTCTGTTCTTGAACTCTTTGGAGTACATGCAAAACGTTGGTCTCTTTGTGAAGATGACAAGATTATTAACAGCACAAGGTTATTAACAACATGGCGCCCTCCGTAGCAGACGTGTTTGCGACGCGCTCCCTACACCAATTGTATTTGTTGTTTATTCTAGTGCTAGTTTGTATGGCTAATATTCAGTGCTTGTACTCAAGGATCACGTACAGCAGAGAAACACTACTGGACATTGGAAAAGTTTCCCATGGGCTTAGCTTAGACCTTTTGGACCATAGCCTTCTTCTGTGTTTGGATCATGCCAGCTCCAGCCAGCAGGCCGTAACACCACAATCACGCTCAGGCAGGCAGAGCAGCCGACAACGAGTGCATCCAAGACGGAAGCGTGGCAAGAGAGGAGGGCTACATGCTAAACTAAAGGCTAGAGCCACACGACCACCATTGCCTAGCCTTTTGGTAGCTAATGTCCGCTCTCTCGAAAACAAGATGGACGAGCTGAGAGCTAGGACAATAGCTCAGCGGGAGATCAGGGAGTGCTGTGCTCTGATCTTCACGGAAACCTGGATCATTGCAACTACGCCGGACTCGGCCATTCAACTACAGACCCACTCAGTGCACCGCGGAGACCGCACATCTGCCTCGGGTAAAAACAAAGGTGGCGGTGTATGTGTTTATGTCAACAAGCGATGGTGTGTGGACGTTCAGGTGGTGGAGAAACACTGTTGTACTGACATCGAAGTGTTGATGGTGAAGTGCAGACCCTTTTATTTACCGAGGGAGTTCAGTGCTGTGTTAATGCTGGCTGTTTATATCCCGCCGCGAGCCGATCGGACCACAGCGCTAGGAGTACTGCACGACATCATCAGCAAACATGAGACCGCCCACCCAGATGCTGTGTTTGTTGTTGCCGGGGATTTTAACAATTGCAGCCTCAGGACTGTTCTCCCTAAGTTCCATCAACATGTGAGCTTTCCCACAAGGAATAACAACATTCTGGATCACGTGTATAGCAATGTGAAGGATGCATACAAGGCTGTGCCCCGCCCACATTTTGGACAGTCCGAACATATTTCTGTGTTCCTCTATCCAAAGTACAGGCAGCTCCTCAAACAAGTCCCCCCAGCAATTAAAAGCATTAAAGTTTGGAGTGAAGAGACTGATCTGGTGCTTCAGAACTGCTTTAATGCCACAAACTGGGATGTGTTTAAGAATGCTGCTCTGAGAGAGGACAGTTCTGTGGATTTAGAGGAATATGCATCAGTGGTTACCAGTTATATCAGCACATGTGTTGATAATATTGTCCCCACCAAATGCTGCAAGATATATCCCAACCAGAAACCATGGATGAACTGTGAGGTACGCTCCATGCTGCATGCACGCTCAACTGCATTTGCCTCTGGTGACACGGAGGGCTACAGAAAGACCAGATATGACCTACGTAGATCCATCAGGGAAGCCAAAAGGCAGTACAGACTGAAGCTGGAGGGATATTACAAACACTCTGATTCCCGACACATATGGCAGGGCTTGCAACACATCACTGACTTTCAGCAGAGGAACAGCAGAATCACAGCCTGCAACAACGCCCTACCAGATAAGTTGAACCAGTTCTATGCTCGCTTTGACACCCTCAACTCCATCCAACGTAGAGAGATTCTACTACCGGAGGCAACACAGAGCTCTTCACCCACTGTAACATCGACTGAGGTGTGCAAGGCCCTGAGGAGGACCAACCCCCGAAAAGCACCTGGCCCCGACAACATCCCTGGCCGTGCTCTGAGGGTCTGCTCTTCAGAGCTGGCCGAGGATTTTACAGATATTTTTAATTTATCCCTCTCCCAATCATCTGTGCCCACATGCTTCATGTCCACCACTATAGTGCCCCTCCCCAAGAAAACCAACACAACCTCTTTGAATGACTATCGTCCCATTGCACTCACTTCACTTGTAATGAAGTGCTTTGAGAGGATGGTCATGTCCCATATTAAAGGATCCATTCCGGACACAATAGATCTCCTGCAATTTGCATACCGTCAGAACCGTTCAACTGATGATGCTGTTAATGCAGCCATCCATACAGCCCTCTCACACCTTGAAAATAAGGACACTTATGTTCGAATGCTGTTTATAGACTACAGTTCAGCTTTCAACA
Organism: Amphilophus citrinellus; assembly: GCA_013435755.1. NCBI lineage: Eukaryota > Metazoa > Chordata > Actinopteri > Cichliformes > Cichlidae > Amphilophus > Amphilophus citrinellus. Next base: position 930,685 of record CM024212.1, read on the forward strand.
CTGTCATCCCAAGCAGGCTGGTTGAAAAGCTGTTCACCCTCGGAATATCACCCTCCCTCTGCCGCTGGGTCTTGGACTTACCTTACAGACAGACCTCAGGCAGTCAGAGTTGGTACCAGGACATCAGAAACAAAGACAGTGAGCACTGGGACCCCACAAGGCTGTGTGCTCAGTCCTCTCCTGTACACCCTCTTCACGTATGACTGTGTCCCCTCCCACAGTAACACCTCCATTGTCAAGTTTGCTGATGACACCACCGTCATCGGGCTGATTACTGGGGGAGAGGAAGCAGCTTACAGGGAAGAGGTGGCCCAGCTGGTGTCCTGGTGCCAGGAAAATAATCTCTCCTTAAATACAGAGAAGACTAAGGAGATGATTATTGACCCGAGGAAGAGAAGAGACCAGCATGCTCCATTATTCATCAACGGGACTCAGGTGGAGAGAGTGAAGACCTTCAAATTCCTTGGCACCCACATCAGTGAAGACCTCACCTGGACCTACAACACAGCACAGACTGTCAAGAAAGCTCAGCAGAGACTCTTCTTCTTAAGAAAACTGAGGAAATTCGGATTATCCCCCAAGCTTCTCAGCAACTTTTACAGATGCACTGTGGAGAGCATCCTGACAAACTCCATCACGGTGTGGTGTGGAAACTGCACCACTCAGGACAGGAAGGCTCTCCAGCGTATCATCAAAACAGCACAATTCATCTGTGGAGCTGCCTTCCCATCACTACAGGACACTTATAATACCCGGGTAATAAAGAGGGCACACAACATCATCAAGGACAGCACCCACCCACAGCACACACTGTTCACACTCCTGCCGTCTGGCAGACGTTACAGGAGTGTAAAAGCAAGAACAACCAGACTAAAAAACAGTTTCTATCCACAGGCCATCAGGCTACTGAACCACTGACTGATTATCAAACTGTGATTACCTGCCTTTCTTTTCATCTGTATATATAATATATATCTGTATATATTGCACTTGCTTTATTATTTATTTATTTTTATTTTCTACTTTTACTTTCCTAATATACTAGTTCTTAAATTTTATTTTAACTTAGTTGCTTATTTCAATTGTTTGTAAAGCAGTTGCAAGTAAGAATTTCATTGCTCAGCATAACCACAGTGTTTTGTGGTGTACATGACAATAAACTTCTTGAATCTTTAATCTTGAAGATATATTTTTCATTTTTCAGTCAAAAATGCTTTCACTGTAATTAGTATGTAACTATCAAATTTGGAACAAAGAAAAGTCTCGTCTAGATTTTTCATGTTTATTTTTATGTAACTACACACTGAGTGTTGAAGGTATGGACTGAAATATAAAATTAAACTGTAGAATGAAGTCTTGTCTACTTGTATTTCAAATTTTATCAGGATAGCACAAAAACCTACTGTTCTGGACAAGGTTTTGTTTGCTGATGTCCATGCGTTGTGCAACTGGTGCCATTTGGAGACTCCAAGTGGCACCAATGAGACAATGCCTGATATGCAAACTTCAAATGGCTGTAACTCCTCAATGCTTCAACATACAGTCATCAATGAGGGTTTTAATGAAAGATAATACCCAGAGGAATCCTCTGCTATACACAAATTTACTGATAGTATAAATTAATTATAATTATAATTATAGACATATAAATCAGAGGTTGCTCTAATTTATAAAAGAAGGAAAATGTTAGACCTTCATTCACAAAAACCCCCAGTCTATTTTCAGTGATTCCTTCACACACCCAAAATAAATAAATTGTATATTGATAAAAAGTTACAGTAAATGTAAACACTACATATTCACATAAAATAAAAAAGCACAATCCTCCTAATAGTCCTTCTCTGATACACAACTTACAACCCCCTCCCAAACAAATACCCCCACCCCCACAAACAAAACAACTTACACAAAGCCCACCACAAAGCATCAAGCTTTTTGTAAAACTTTAGACATTTACTGGTCATCTCCATCAAAAAATGGATCATCTTCAGGTGAATCAGAAACCTGTGAGCAATCCCACAACCTCCTCTGTGCTATACTTTTTCTCGCCAGCAGCCTGTTCTGCCATTTCTCACTGATGACGCGATTTACCAAATATCAATAAACAAGGCTCTAAGCCATTTTCCTCCTCATCATGCCGTGATAAGCGTAATAAAGACCCCTGTGAAAGCCTTATCGAGACCTATAACACACCTTCCCTGCCCCCAACACTGCTCTTGTAAATTTCCATATTTAAAGCACACAGACACACACACACACGCACACACACAATATAAGTGGCATAACACCAGTGATATTTTCTGTGTAATGGTGCATGTCAAGCTCACCATTATACACATATTTACATGTAAACAGCATATAATAGAGGACAAGCTGAGGATAAAAAATTACATTTACTATAATCGCCTTCTCTGAGTAACAGGAGTACGTTTGTGGAGCCATAAAGCCAGTTGAGTCAGCGATGAAGTCCTCTAATAAATGATAATCCAGTCATTATTATTCAGTCATTTAGTCATTTAGTCACTTTGTTGAAAAAATATAGTCTGTTTTTGATGCATTCTGACAATCCATTGGTGAGGAAAATTATTGTAAACACTGGTTACGCACAATGGCGCAACCACTACGTAGGCCACCAGCATGTAGGATGCACTGATTGCGCAGTAAGTTTGTGGATTCATGTGAAATTAAACCCCAAGGTGCCATACACCAACGTGTCAGGAATTGTATTGGTTATACATCTGTGGTTTTAGATTTGACCAATCAGAACAATTGGAGAACATTTGGGGCATGTCCAGAGAAGCTACGTGATGCTCTCTGGTTATTATTGGCTCCAGAAAACCCATTTCTTAACATAGTTGGCCAAACGAGGCATCAATCCAATTGGGATGGTCTAGCCTGCCATATAAAACCATCGTAATGGTGGACTATAGCATTATTGTGATGCTATAAGGCTGCAAATTCGGAAGCACGACAACCGTCCCATGGACGGTACACTGCCAGTCAACAGGTTAATAACTGGAACTCTGAGCCTTGTCTTGCCCATCTGACTCCCCGATCAGAGACAGCAAGCAAAATATTTTTGATACTTTAATCCCTGATTAGTGAATAAATATAGACCTGCAGTAGAAACGTATTTACGAGAATGCTTGTGAATATAAAGCATTACAAGATTACGCTCACGCAGCCCCCGGTTTCAAAAACACTGATAACACAACAGCAGCATTCAGTTGTTTTGCGTCCAGTCTGTCTGCACAAGCACAAAGAGGCGGAGCCGGTGAGCTCAGATGGAGCGGAAGGAAATGTTTTTCTAGCATCCAAAAGAAACCTTTCCTTCTGTAACCTCCAGTAAACCTTTACTGGAAAACAGCTGGAGGTCCTTCATCAATCAACTGATCAGTAAGTAAAGAAAAGAGAACTTTGTAGCTGCTCCATCCACCCTGTTTGTTTCACACAGGGAAAAACTGCAGTAGGAAGTTAAAATACGCAGATGAACTGTTACTATGAAAAAAGTATCTCTTATCCAGCTACTCAGGTAATCAGTGGAATAATTGATGGAATACTGCATTACTAAAATAATTGATTGTTACAGGCATAATGAAATTTGCAACATACCATAAGCCAATGCATCACCTTCTCACATAGGAGCAACAGGATTCAGGTGATTGTTGTGTGAGAGACTGTTGACTTATGTAAAATGCATCCAGGCATTTAAAAACAATTGTTTTTTTTGTTTTTGTTTTTTTTAAAAAGATCAGATTTGTATGTATTGTACATAAAAAAGTGGTATCGTGCCATACCTAAAATGAATGTACGCAGGGACGGTTCTAGGGGCGGGGCCACAGGGGCATTGGCCCCATCTGAAATCTGATTGGCCCCTGAAGTGCCCCTGTCCTGTCACTCATCTGCCCTTTGTCTGAGAGCGAGGATCAAATTATAGGTGGATGCAATTCCATGCCAAAACACCAATAGCGCTAATGAGCCAAATAGGAATGCTCAGCGTGAATAAAGCTTACTGAAGAAAAAGAAGATTTGAATGATCTTGCGGGGAAAGTTTTTTACCTGACAACCAAGGCCTGTCTATATTTTGAAGAGTTTGTTGGTAATAATAAGTCATAAAGCCCTTTTTACTCACAGCTGTCACACAGCGTAAGTCTGACAAACATTAATTTAAGAAGCAAAGTTAGTTAAGAGTAATGTTAGCTGAGGCCCAACTTGTGTTTGGACATGAATGTTAGCATTTCACTAATTCATGTACTTCTTTGTAATTTGCATTTGTGTGTTAACATTAACTATAATGTTTGGCAGTGACAGAGAAGAATATGAAAAGAAAGGATCAGTCTCAGGTGGGAATTCAGCAGTTTTTGAGCAGAGTGAGTCTGCCAGCTGAAGATGAGCAGGGTGAGAGGAGGCAGAGAGCAGCAGGACACAGTAGACCAGAGGCTGGTCAGGAGCAGGACACCTCCAGTCCATTTTCATCAGGTCAGAAATCATTTAGGGAGAGCAACAACAGTCAATGCTGTAATGTATGAAATGTCTGATACTGTTATTTAGTGAAATGGCACATAAGTTCACTGAATTCTTACAGCTCATTGTGATAAGATTTACCATAACTTTAATGTAATGGCTTTAAATTTTATTGGTCTGTATATCACCACATCTACCACAAATTCTTGGCCCCTCTATGAACACTGTGGCCCCTTTATGGCCCCTTACTCAGAAAAATCCTAGATCCACCACTGAATGTACGTATGCTCTTCCTCATGGCTCCCATACTGATAAACTTTTACAATTACAGGTACTCATCTGAATCACTGTCTTTGTCAAAATGTCTCTTACTGGATCTTTACCCTGTGCTTGAATTAATTGATATTTGTTCATAGAATGGACCAGAAGAGCTTAGAGGGTCACAATGGGCAATCTGCACACCAACGTCAAACATGCCTGGACTCCATATTTAAGGTCTGTACATGTACAACAACTACTGTTAGATTTATTGTGTTCACAGTCATCTCCATGCTGCTCTTTGGAGACCAGTGGATTGTCAGTGTGTCCAACATGGATCTGATGTTTGGCTCGATGATTTCAGTCTGATTGGGTCATTCATAAAGTATTCTGTTCCAGCTGCTGGAGGACCACATCATCACTTTTGTGAAGAACGAGCTGAAGAGGTCCATGAAGCTACTGAGACCAGATTACCCAGAATGCTTAGGCAGTCAGAAGGAGGATGAGGAATTGTTGGAGAGTGAGGATGAAGAGAAGAGAAGCAGCAGAGAGGCATTTGTGAAGATCACACTGCAATTCTTGAGGAGAATGAAGCAGGAGGAGCTGGCTGAGCGTTTGCAAAGCAGTAAGAGGATTTCACTAAAGATCTAAGCTGATGGATGAATGAGACATTTACTATAGTCTCGAGATGGACCAACATGTATTGGAAAAATGATTACTTAGCAAAATTAATATGCACTTCATTGATATTTTCTGTTTCTTTGTTCCTTTAGAAGCTTTCAGCGAAGTTTGTCAGTGTGAACTTAAATCTGCTCTGAAGAAGAAGTTCCGGTGTGTGTTTGAGGGGATCGATAAACCAGGAAACCCAACCCTCCTGAATGAGATCTACACAGAGCTCTACATCACAGAGGGAGGGGCTGCAGAGGTCAATGAGGAACATGAGGTCAGACAGATTGAAACAGCATCCAGGAAACCAGACAGAGCAGAAACAACAATCAGACAAGAAGACATCTTTAAAGGCTCACCTGGAAGAGGTGAACCAATCAGAACAGTGCTGACAAAGGGAGTGGCTGGCATTGGGAAAACAGTCCTAACACAGAAATACACCCTCGACTGGGCTGAAGACAAAGCCAACCAGGACATCCAGTTCATGTTTCCATTGACTTTCAGAGAGCTGAATGTGCTGAAAGAGGAAAAGTTCAGCTTGGTGGAACTTGTTCATCACTTCTTCACTGAAACCAAAGAAGCAGGAATCTGCAGCTTTGAACACTTCCAGGTTGTGTTCATCTTTGATGGTCTGGATGAGTGTCGACCTCCTCTGGACTTCCACAAAACTACAATCCTGACTGACCCTAGAAAGTCCACCTCAGTGGATGTGCTGCTGACAAACCTCATCAGGGGGAACCTGCTTCCCTCTGCTCGCCTCTGGATAACCACACGACCTGCAGCAGCCAATCAGATCCCTCCTCAGTGTGTTAGCAGGGTGACAGAGGTCAGAGGGTTCAATGACCCACAGAAGGAGGAGTACTTCAGGAAGAGATTCAGGGATGAGGAGCAGGCCATCAGGATCATCTCCCACATCAAGACATCACGAAGTCTCCACATCATGTGCTACATCCCTGTCTTCTGCTGGATCACTGCTACAGTTCTGGAGGATGAACTGAAGACCAGAGAGGGAGGAGAGCTGCCCAAGACCCTGACTGAGATGTACATCCACTTCCTGGTGGTTCAGGCCAAAGTGAAGAAGGTCAAGTATGATGGAGGAGCTGAGACAGATCCACACTGGAGTCCAGAGAGCAGGAAGATGATTGAGTCTCTGGGAAAACTGGCTTTGGATCAGCTGCAGAAAGGAAACCTGATCTTCTATGAATCAGACCTGACAGAGTGTGGCATCGATATGAGAGCAGCCTCAGTGTACTCAGGAGTGTTCACACAGATCTTTAAAGAGGAGAGAGGGCTGTACCAGGACAAGGTGTTCTGCTTCATCCATCTGAGTGTTCAGGAGTTTCTGGCTGCTCTTCATGTCCATCTGACCTTCATCAGCTCTGGAGTCAATATGCTGGAAGAACAACAAACAAACCCCCAAAAGTCAAAATTACTTAAAAAGAAAACAAATTTAAAATATGTCCATCAGAGTGCTGTGAACAAGGCCTTACAGAGTCCAAATGGACACCTGGACTTGTTCCTCCGCTTCCTCCTGGGTCTTTCACTGCAGACCAATCAGAGTCTCCTACGAGGCCTGCTGACACAGACAGGAAGTAGCTCACAGACCAATCAGAAAACAGTCCAGTACATCAATAAGAAGCTCAGTGAGAATCTGTCTGCAGAGAAAAGCATCAATCTGTTCCACTGTCTGAATGAACTGAATGATGGTTCTCTAGTGGAGGAGATCCAACAGTTCCTGAGATCAGGACGTCTCTCCACAGATAAACTGTCTCCTGCTCAGTGGTCAGCTCTGGTCTTCATCTTACTGTCATCAGAAAAAGATCTGGATGTGTTTGACCTGAAGAAATACTCTGCTTCAGAGGAGGCTCTGCTGAGGCTGCTGCCAGTGGTCAAAGCCTCCAACAAAGCTCTGTGAGTATGTCATTGTAGCCAGAGCTTACTACTTGTTCCTTTAGCTCATGCAGATATTTGTGTATTATTCATACTTGACACACCCAGTTATGAATGGGTGCTGTGCGCTTTGTAAGCTGCCTGTCATGGCAAAGTACATTTCTGATGCAAATTCAAGTTTCTTTGTTTTCAGTTTGCAGCTAAGGTGCTGTCTCTCTTGCTTGCTGTGTATGTGTTTCTATGAGTGTCCCAGTGTCCTGCTGCATGAAAAAACAGTAGACAAAATTAGAAAATGTGTGCAATCAATCCCAGTTGAACCTTCTCCATGGGTTCCCTAGCTCCAGTTCTCGTCCTGCAGCTCTACTGCCACAGCCCTTTTTTAAACAGTGACGTTTTTAAGCAAAATAATTCACTTTTGTTTTTTGTTTACTTTTGTTTTGATTTGGTTTTTTGTTTGTCTATTGTTGTTTTTTTCTCCCCTTTCTCCAGACTAAGTGGCTGTAACCTCTCAGAGAGAAGCTCTGAAGCTCTGTCCTCGGTTCTCAGCTCCCAGTCCTCTAGTCTGAGAGAGCTGGACCTGAGTAACAACAACCTACAGGATTCAGGGGTGAAGCTTCTCTCTGTTGGAATGAAGACTCCATACTGTAAATTGGAAAGTCTCAGGTCAGATCAACTGATATTTTGTTTTTCATGAATTTACAAAAACAACCACTAAGAATTGTAGGCAATTAAGTGAACTTCATCTATTTGTTGTATCTTTGTATTTTTGGTATTTCGGTAAGTCACAATAAACTGCCGCATTTCTGGCTTGTTCAACATGAAGGAACAAGGATTCTAGCCAGTTCTGAAACTACATAGAATGTTGTCAAATCTAGTAACTCCTTGCTGCATCATGTGTGTAGCAGTTATACCACTTTATCTTGTATTCAAGACCTGGGGCCCCAGTGTTGACCAAACTAGGTAGGGTGTTGGACTGATGTGAAGTGGATACCACAAAGGTTCACTTGTTTACAGTGATGTGATAGCAGTCTAATAGTAAGCGGTTTAAATCACACACTGTTTTAAAGACTCAGACAACTCTTTGACACCCAAACTGAACATTTACTGACTGGGAACTCATAATGTATAAAATCAAACTTTTCAAGCAAATTGTAAAACACATAAAACAAGAAATCATTCTTAATTTTCAATTCTTAAAATACCAGTTGAAATATTATTATCAAAATCAAAATTATCTTTTTCACAATCAGTCCTACCTATGAGGATTAATTCTTACTTCTCCTTATTTCAAATATATATAGATGTTACCAGTAGTCATACATGGACCCCACTCACACATTCACACAAACGTTGCAGGCCTGTTTGTTGCTCGCTGCAGCGCGACTGTGAAGCTCCTCTTCTCTGACAGACACAGGAAAAGTTTGACTTACAGTTCAGCATCTCAAACCAGCTCACCACTCTTATCTCCTACTGAGGACAGTCAGCAAGTTTCGGTCTGCAGTCTTTAGCAGCTCACCATTCGGTCCATCAAAAGGTCAAAGAAGATGGTGCTCATCATGTTGACAAACGATTCCCGTTAGCCACTAGCCGCCGATGCCTCGCTCAGAAACACCATTGTCCTCTTCGGCAGATCTGTCTAGCATGTGGCTTCACAAGCACTTCCTACTAGCAGCCAGTGGTTAGTAAATACTAGTCAGTTCTCTTCTTTTTTTGTGCTAGTGCAGTCCGTGCCAACACTGCTGTGTCTGTTCTCTCCAATTTCTCTCTGTTTTCTCTTTCTCCCTCTTCACACCCGAGCCAATTACAGCAGTTAGACTAACAGATCACCTTCATTGACCACTCAAAAACCCAAACTAAGAGAGTCACTCCTTATTAAATCATCATATTATGTTTTCACAATATTATTTCTCTTTATGAAATAATACACATTACATCCACATTACATTACACCTGTGTTAGCTTTGCTTTTGTGTCCACAGGAATTATGCATATTTAATCCCCATATAAACATCTGGGTTACATGTATACAATTTAACATCAGTGTCATTGTCTTCTGGCTAATGATTTTTCAGTCTGAGTGGCTGCAACCTCTCAGAGAGAAGCTGTGACACTCTGTCCTCAGTTCTCACGTCCCAACCTTCTTGTCTGAGAGAGTTGGACCTAAGTAACAATGACCTGCGGGAGTCAGGAGTGAAGATGCTGAAGAGTCCAAACTCTACAATTATCAGGTCAGACTCAGTGATTCTTTGTCCTTTTAGAAAATGAATGATAAAATTTAAAGGTAATAAGGAGGAATTGAGTCCAAATCACCAGCAGTTTCATCCACATACGAATTGAAGTGTATGTGTGTAAATGTTGGACTGTTCCTTTATCAGTGTGTAACAGTGTGTGTGTGAGAGTGATGTAATGTCCATGTGTGCATGCTGACAGAGACTGTGCTGCTCTGACCCCCCTCCTCCTTTCAGGGCGGAGCCTGCTGGAGTGCGATGGCTGATCCCAGGTCTGAGGAAGTGTAAGTGTGTTTTTAATGTGATTGATGAAAACAAAGCAGCACACATTCAACCATCTTCAAACTGTCACATCACTCAGTCACATCTCTGATGTCAGGAGTCATCATCAAAGTGTCAATCAATGAACAGATGATGGATCAATAACTGCAGCTGGATTGTGTTTGTTCTCTCCATCAGATTCCTGTCAACTCACAATCGACACAAACACAGTGAACACAAACCTACAACTGTCTGACAACAACAGGAAGGTGACACGTGTGAAGAAGGTTCAGTCATATCCTGATCATCCAGACAGGTTTGATGTTTATCCTCAGCTGCTGTGCAGAGAAGGTCTGACTGGTCGCTGTTACTGGGAGGTCGAGTGGAGAGGAGACGTTTATATATCAGTGAGTTACAAAAGAATAAGGAGGAAAGGAGGCGGTGATGAGTGTGAGTTTGGAGGGAATGATCAGTCCTGGAGAATATTCTGCTCTGAAGATGGTCCTCGTTCTGTCTGTCACAATAAGAGCAACACACTCATCTCCTTCTCCTCCTCCTCCTCCTCCTCCTCCTCCTCCTCTGTCTCTAACAGAGTAGCAGTGTATGTGGACTGTCCTGCTGGCACTCTGTCCTTCTACAGAGTCTCCTCTGACACTCTGATCCACCTCCACACCTTCAACACCACATTCACTGAACCTCTTTATCCTGGGTTTTGTGTCCGTTCTGGTTCCTCAGTGTATCTGTGCTGAGCTGAGTGTAAAGAGCGTCCTCCTGTCAGAGAAACTCTGACTGTTGAACAGATAGTTCAGTCTGTACATGTCTGTCTCTTTCACTCACAAACACGTTTTCACATTCATGGATTCAATCAGTTGATGTTTGAAACTGTTCTCAATGATTCCTTGTAAACTTCTTCCTCTTCAGTCCTTCAAAGATGGAAGCTGCCATTATTCCAGGATCCACATGTTGTTTTTCTGTCTTTTTCCACTCAAAGCTTCGCAGTGAATATCAGGATGTTGTGTTTCTCTGAAGCTCACTTCACAACCAGCTCCTCTGCATTTTCAACAAGTCTGAGCTCCTTCAAATCCATCCAAATCTTTGATTTCTCTTTCTTAATGCCATTTTTCCAACCTCTTGTTGGAAGAGGTTCAGAGTGTGTGTGATTATATTTTACTCAGTGAATAAAGGACAAATGTTTAAAATTAAACTCCAGCAAGTTAATAAACAGTGGATCAACCAAATAATAAACAATTAAATGGTACATTAGACAGAGAGCAACAGATCAGAAATTGCCAGACTAACTTCTCTGTCTCAATTAATCTTATCTTGGAGGTTCAGCCACTCTACGTACAATTAAAACATCACCAATGTCACCATGTTCTGTTATTAAGCTGGACAAGATTGTTTTGTATGACAAAATTAAAACCTCAGGAAGAAGATGTGCTGGCTCCACTGCTGATGAGAGAAATCTGGGTCATGAAAAACCAGCTTTGACCAGACCAAGGACCAAGGCTGTCTCGTAGCACCAGAATCTCTTTAGATGATGGCAGTATAAATTGTTATGGTTGGTTTAGAGCAGTGCTCTTCTAGGGAGAGTGCCACAGGCAGCTGCTGAGATGCTTGTCTCTCCTCCAGGATTTGCCCACATGTACATGTGATAATTTTCTGATTCTTCAATATATAAAACCCTTTTCTTAAGAACTGAAGTGTTTATGACTCATTCCTTCACACACTTTAACACTCTCCACATGCTCTTACTGTTGGACTCATTTTTGGAAACTGTGATGGAAGCAGGACAGAAAGGAAGCTCTCAGCAGGAGCACCTTTTCACAATAAGAGCACATTTGCATGCCTTTTGCTTTTGAACTGATCCAATGACAGAAACATGAACTTCCATATTGATTGATTGTGTGAACTGGGATCTGGACTACCATAGCCGCTGACACACATTCATCACTATCAGTGAACTGTTTACGTGGGAACTAGGTCCTGGCTCCACAATGCCCTGACCCTCTCATCTTCTGTTGGCATCCCCACCCCTACTCCTCCCACCCCACCATGCTGCTATCCCAGGCTTTGAATGTGCGATATGCTTTTGCTTTTGTTTTTTTGTTTTTTTTGTTGGAACCTTGTAAGTTGCTCATTATCAGCACAGTACAAGATGATTTTTTTAACCCAACTCTCCCATTGTTTTTGTTTTCCTTTTCCTGGGATTGATTGTGCTGGCAGTGTCCCAAGTGGCAGCGGCTGCAGACACCCATCTCCCCTATGTTAGTCTTGTCTGCCCTACTCTTGGATGGTTGTTCTGAACAAATTTCGTTGCATGTATAATGACAACAAAGTTCTATTTTATTCTATCAGATGTTGATGTGCAGCTCTGATGTCACTAACATCTCCTTGAAGTCTTCATTGATGGTGATTTGTGGCCCTCTGCTGGTGAGAAGATGAACTGCATGAAGTGTTTGAAATGAGCTTTTTCTAATTGGACTGCTGACTGCTGTTAACCACACTGAGACCAACACTGATGTCTTCAACACAAACACTGATGTGGATGAACAGTCACTAAAGACTATTAATGTCTATTTGTGTCTTTAACATCTTTGTGTTTGTCACAGAGAAACTCTGATTGGATTTCTGGATCTTTGCTCTTTTCCCTGCAGTTTGTTCCCACAATGACTCCATGATGGAAATCTCTAATAAAGTCATCAAATGAACAGCATGTCTCCCAGTGTTTGTGTGTCCTTTGTGCTCTTCTCCTTGTATCCAGTCTCTGCTGCTGTGCTGCACTCACTCACAGATCAGAGTACATGTACAGTTATCCCAGCGACACCAGGAGGAGACAAATGTTTGGCTTCATTTACAAACAACAATCTCAGCTATGGATTCAAACAGCAGCAAATATGCAAATGAATCCTATTCAGGCTCCACCTTTGACCTTTTCTTTTCCTTGTGATCTCTAAACTAATCAGTAATGAAGCTCCTTAGAAAGCAGTCAGCTGCTGTTCATTCTCTAACCCGTGTGCATGAATGAATAAAACCAGACTAAAGAAATCACTGTGAGCTTATAGGTTCAGTCAGTGCTGCAGGTCAGACTTGCTTCTGTCTCTGTGCTCAGCTGTATGGACAATAACACGGGCAGTTTCACAGAGCTGCTGATCTCAGACCTGCACAGCTTCTGATTCCAACACTGATCACAGAGGATGGGAGAAAGAAGGTCAAAGGTCACCTGTGTGCTGAGCTCAAAGCTTCCAGACTGCGTTTTGCCAACAGTGTGTTATTGAAAGAACAAAGGAGATGTCTATGAAAGCCTCTGCTGCTGTTTGTAAACATTCAAATCATCAATTCAAATCTTTTTGAAATTCATGATTAGGATTTGAATTTGGTGATGTAGCGATGAACCAGCAGGGGGCTCTGGACCTGAAGCTCCTCACACTCAAATCTCATTTGAACCTTAAATGTGCTCAGAGAAAAAGCTGTGAACAGTTTCCCAGCAGCTTCCTGACTTAGGGTCAAAGGTCACAGTGAGGAGGAAATCCTGATGTTGAGCCTGAAAACATCTGCAGCAGAAACAAAGCAACACTTCCCTGTTTTTCCTGGAGCAGAGAGGAGTGGCTCATCCTGCTCTGGATAACAGCCGAAGCTCAAAGCTGATCGTAGCTTCACTTTAACATCAAAATCTTCAATCTGAATTTATGAAATGAAATCTCATGAAAACTGCTCACATTAAATGTGAAGAGGAAAAAGCCCACAGAAATGTGACGACTATAAATCAATGATTTCTCTGAACACATGCAGGTAAATCCATTTCAGATCCATGTGAAATAATGAGAGCCTTGTATGTTATTGTTCTAATGATGAGAGCAGAGACAGGCTGAGGGGTACAAAGGTTTATTTCATGTGGAAAATCAGCTGTTAAACAGTCAAAAGTTTGTAAAGAAGCAGAAAAAAGAAGGAAACTCATCATTAATCATCTTAATAATCCACACTGATTATTTTTACTACTTTCATTAAAGATTCAGAGGCTTTTATTTTGGTAACAGGCTGTGAGGTCATCTGTGACATCACATGGTGGCGCCGTTGTCCTCACAGCGTGGCGAAGTGGCTCAGAGCTTCTCTCAGCTTATCAGCGATCTGACCAATCAGAGAGCAGAGGGCAGATGACATCACAGATCTAAACACCTGTCCTGACTCCGCCCCCCTCCACCTGTGCTCACCTGCTGGTAGAAGGTGACCTGCTGCTGCAGGTAAAGCTGCATCACCCGGTTGTAGTCGTAGATACGGTTGCTATGGAAATGGTTCATCTCAGCTGGAAGAAAACAGTCGTTACATTTATTTATTGATTTTAACAAATATGATCAAACTTTACATAAACATGTTAATTTGATTTTATTGTTTTTATTTTATTCACTTTTTTGTTTCTATCAAATTAAAAACATCTGATTTGTAGGGATTTTTTTACTACTTTCATTTATCATCTATACTTCACCTACTACAGTCAGAGGCCCATTCAATATTTCATACTGTAGCCTGGCTGGGCCTTTCCCAGCCACACACTCATTCCCCCTGCCCACAGTAGTGGGACATCCATCATTCCATATCATGTACTGTGAGGGCCACTCTTCCACTGCCAGGTGGGACTCATCCATTATCTCAATACTTTACTGTCCTGTTGTGTATTTTTATCACTCTGATTTTTATCATCCAAATCATTGAATTCAGGTGTTCCAGTCACTTCCATGGCCACAGGTACATAAACCAGCACCTCGGCATGCAGACTGCTTCTACCAACATTAGTGAAAGAATGGGTCGCTCTCAGGAGCTCAGAGAATTCCAGCGTGGTACTGTTGTATATTTTTATCACTGATATCGGTATATGACTATATCATTTATTAGTACCTATATTAATCACACACTCTGAATTAATGGTCATATTTTATATTATTTGTCACCTATATTGTCACTCACACACTGGAACACTGCATGCTTTAGGTGAGTGGAAAGGACTGAGGCCTGCTCAGCCCAGGGCCTTGGGTTTTTTCCACTAGTAAAAAAAAAACTCATTCATATCTCTTTATACACAGTGCACTTTTGACACTGTATTACCAACTCAAGGTCAAGTAGCTGGGAGCTGTGTGTGTGTGTGAAGACCCACCTGAGCTACTGTAATAATGTAAAGGAGTAAATTTGCATACTAACATAAGACCGCCCTAAAAGTCTTTCTAGTAATGAGAAACTATGGACAGATGGGTGGGGTAGTGCTCCGGTTGGAGGTGTTTTCACGTGGGAAAATTGTTTCTTTTGACAGCCCCAGAGAACTGTGTCATGAAGCCTCTGCAACAGGATCGAATTAGTACGGTTCATAGTGGATTGGGAGCATCCTTCTATGCCCACTGGCCCTGATAACAGCAGGGGGGGGGTTGTGAGTTTGGGCAATAAAAGGCAGTGGTAAAGTTGGGAGGGAGCTCACTTTTTGCTCTTCCTCTGTCACCTTTGCAGTGGCTCCAAGGCTCTCACTCCCAGGAGGGCTTTTTGCTTTCTTGTACTCTGTTTAACTCTGGACTTCTACTTCTCCTTTTACCCCATTTTACTTACTGTTTTCACTCATTACTTTCTTCCACTCTTTTGTACTTTACTTCTCACTACTTTTTAACTTGACTCACAGTCCTGTTCTCTCCTCTGACTCTTTTTGTTCCTGCATCTTTCTCTGTAGCCTCTTTCCCACCAACAGGGTTCCGGAGCCGGTGCCTTTATTTGAACCGTTCAGCGGTTTTTCTACCGTGAACACACTCGGTGCACAGCCAAAAAACGGGTTCAATTCCGGCCCCGCAAACTAGCTGGTCTCAAACCAAGAACACGTGCTGAAAGCAGCAGAAGGGCGTGACTCTGCCGTCTCAACATCAAGTTTTCTACCATATTACATGTGTATTAATGAGAAAAGCGAAGCGATTTTCACGGCTGTGAATTAGGTTGGGCTCTAAGGCTGAACTTGCTGCTTTGTATCAGTTCATATCACAGATAAAAGGACACAAAGTGCGTACTTGTCGTCTTGCTCTAATCGCTGTCTGTGTTTCCCTCTGTGCTGCACACAGATGCTGCAGTAGTTTGGTTTGGACCCTAAAACGTATTTGCAGCACAGAAAGGGGAGCGTGTTCTCCCACGTTTGTGCGCTTCGGCTTCGTGTCCAGACGAGGACCCGCCCACGCTCATACGTAAAGGAGCAGTTCATAGAAACGGGGTGGAAACGCGGGCCCGTTCTTAAGCGTTTCGCCGGTTCATTGGGAACAGCACGAACACTGGCTCCTCGGCGGTGGGAAAGTAGCAACTATATGTGTGTGTGTGTGTATGTGTGTGTGTGTGTGTGTGTGTGTGTGTGTGCATTTCTCAGTCTTAACTATGTTACTGTCTGTGTTTTATGTAACTAATATGTCTAATAAACAGCCTGCACCAGAACCTGTTCATCCCAGCGACTTATTGGAAACTTTGGATTTAATTGGGTTTGAATTTTCGGCCAAAAGGAACATGGAGACCCAAAAAAATGTCACAGACGGATTCTTAAATTTCCTTCTTCTGCTTGTTGCAGGCACTTCGAAGCATATTTGATTGGTTATTGATGATTATTGATATTTGATCTTCACACATCCTCTCCTACATCCAAGGCCTGCAGGGCGTTACACAAACAGCGGGAGTGGGGCCGGAATGATGTGGAACACTGAAATAAAGGTGTGACCTGAACAGGTGATGTCAGCAGGTGACTGGAACCTGATTGGTCCAGAAACAGCTTCCGTGAGACGCTGAGGCTCTGAGGAGCTGCTGTGTTTAAAACAACGTTGGAGGGGATCTGCAGTTTACAGTCAATAACAGCACCTGTGACCTGTGACCTCAGAGAGGACGGCATCACCAACGCTCACTCATATATAACCACAGGAGCAGAGGTCGCTCTGGAAACCGCTGCTGAGGCTACGATACATAATAACCAGCACATGATCGGATCACGGTCTCAGGGTCACAGTCTCAGGGTCACGGTCTCAGGGTCACGGTCTCAGGGTCACGGTCTCAGGCGGTGTGAACTTCTCTGCACTGATAGGTTTAGGGGATGGACCGCAGTGTGGTCACATGGATCGTTATCCAGGTCATTTGGGAATAAATGGAGGTGATGTTCCCGGGATCATCCATACTGTTCTCAACAACAAGAGCCGGAGTCTGGATGGAGTCAGTGTAACCCCCCCCCCCCAAAGAAACACACACGCACACAGAGGCGTGGCTACAGAAGAGGAGGGTACGGGAAGCAGAGGGACCGGCCCGCCTGCAGTCCTGACCCACTGAGCCTGAACTGTGGCAAATCTCAGGACCTGAAACTCTTCCTCACTCAGTGTCTCTCTGTGTCTGTAAGTGGATCGCTGATTATTCTTGAACTGTTTCACATCTTCTCACAATCTCTTTATTGAGACTTTAGGGGACACACCAACACTCAGTAGCTCATAATTGTGAAGTGGAATGAAAACGATGGTTTTCAACATTTTACTCAACTAAAAATCTGAAAAGTATTCAGATTACTCCGTACTCTGATACCTCTGAATAAAACCCAGTGAAATCAATTACCTTCAGAAGGCACTTAGTTAGTGAACAGAGTCCAGCTGTGTGTACTTCAGTATAAATACAGCTGTTCTGTGAAGGCCTCAGAGGTTTGTTAGAGAACACTAGAGAACAAACATCATGAAGACCGAGGAGCTCAGCAGACAGGTCAGAGTTAAAGCTGTAAAGCAGGGTTAGGTTATAGAAACATATCCCACTGTTCAATCCATCATCCAAACATGGAAACAGTATTCTACAACTGCAAACCTACCAAGACACGACTGTCCACCTAAACTCGATCGAGCAAGGAGAGCACTGATCAGAGGAGCTGCCAAGAGGCCCACGGTCCCTCTGGAGGAGCTGCAGAAATCCACAGCTCGGGTGGGACAGTCTGTCCACAGGACAAATCTGGCGTTTATGGAAGAGTGGCAGGAAAAACACCACTGTTGAATGAATGACAAACTGCTGTTTGTGGTTTTCCAGAAGTCCTGTAGGGGCACAGCAAACATGGAAGAGCTGTGTGTGGGAAGAAAGTAACACTGCTCATCACCCTGAACACACCATCCCCACTGTGAAACATGGTGGTGGCAGCTTCATGCTGTGGGGAGGCTTTTCTTCAGCGGGGACAGGGAAGCTGGTCAGAATTGATGGGAAGATGGTTGGAGCCAAATACAGAGCAATCCTGGAAGGAAACATTTTGGAGGCTGCAAAAGACTTTAGACTGAGAAGGAGGTTCACCTTCCAGCAGGACAACGACCCTAAACATGCAGCCAGAGCTCCAGTGGATTAGATCAAAGAATATTCCTGTGTTGGAATGGCCCACTCACACTCCTAAATCCCACTGAGCATCTGTGGATGCTCACAGATGCTCTCCATCCAACCCGGCTGAGCTTGAGTGATTTTCAAAGAAGAATGGACAAAGGTCTCTAGATGCACAAAGCTGGAAGAGACAGAGTGAAAGGTGTCTCTACAAGGTATTGATGCAGGGGGGTGGATACTTTTTTATTTGAGTAAAATGTTGAAAACTATGTATCGTTTTTACTTCACAATTATGTGCTACTTTGTGTTGGTCTGTCACTTAAAGTCTCAATAAAAAACATTTAAGTTTGTGGCAGTAAGGCGACACAGTGTGATAGAGTTCATGAATCCTTTAGTGATCCACTGTAAGTGTTGTGAGAAGGAACGGCAACGTTACAAAGAGCTGAGAGCTTCACGCTCCCAACTTCCTCTGAAAGACCTCAAAGGAAGGAAAATGAAACACAACTGAACTCAAACATGAAGTTTGTTCATCCAGTCTGCAGAGGAAACATCACTGAGGTGTGTGTGTGTGTGTGTGTGTGTGTGTGTCACCCTGCAGTGAGTAGCTCATGCAGCTGAGGCGCTGGTTCATGCACTTCCTGTCGCTGCTGCTGATTTTTCCTGCAGAAACCAGACGATCACCTTCCTTTACTTTATCTACAGCAGCCTGAAACACACACACGCACACACACATACATAGGTGAGACCACACCCCCGACATGCACCTGAAGCCCCGCCCACACCCCAATTAACCCTCCAAAATAAAAGCCTCTGTGTGGTTTCAGCTTCAGTCTTTTTCTTTTTATGTTTTCAGAGACTCTCTGTGTATCTGTAGTACTGACACTGAGTATTACTACTCTGTGTGTTGCAGAGTTACTGTGTAGTACTGCAGTACCCTGTGTACAGCGATGATGTCTGGGAAACATCCCAGCAGCCCTTTGTACTCGCTGTTAGTCTCCAACAGGAAGTGAAGGTCCTTCTGAGGCTGAAAAGGATCAACAACATAAACAAAGGAAGACAAAAACAATCAAATGTCAACAAATACAAACATCAACATAAATATAAACAAAACACAAAGAGAACACTACAATAATAAACAAATATTAATGTAAAATTGAAACAACCACAGAGCTGCAGAACAATATAACTAAAATAATTTTAGTAAAATATATTAAAAACAGAAATATTTAACATGACAAAAATCTGCAGTAAAAATACTTTAAACTCACAGTACACTATGCTGGTAGTACACATAGTACTGCGTATATATGTGTTTTACCTGCTGGGCGACGATCTCTGCGATCTCCTCGTAGGTTTTTCCCGCAGCTGTCAGAGCGTCCGTCAACGTCGCCTCACCTACGAATACATTTCACACTTAAGAATATTTACTTACACTAAAAATTACATTTACTGGATATTTACATGATATATTTCACTATATACACAAGTTTCAGTAGATAAAGCTCACTGACCATGAGTTCAGGCACAGGGAAACTGCTCAGAAAGAACAGACTCAGTGTAGAGTCCCTGAATGCACCATAAGAGCCTCTTAAATTCATTGAAAAGTTAAAAAATCTGAGAAGGACCCATCCTCCCTCCTTCTATATTCCCTCCTTCTATCCTCTCTCCTTCTATCCTCTCTCCTTCCTTCCTCCCTCCTTGCATCCTTACATGCTCACCTGGATATTTGCTGGTGATGAAAACAGCCGACAGGTTTCTGAAGGCTCGACCGATGCGCTCGTACTCTTTAGGAAGGGCTGATTAACACACACATTATAAATACACAATCATTTTTCAGCACAGAAAAGGCTGTGTGTACATGTACACAGAGTAACTTTATGCATGTACTCACGTCCGGTGCAGCGTTTCCAGTGCGTGTGTCCGACGTTCAGCAGCTCCCTGACGCCGTCATCCATCGACTTTGTAAACCGACTGTAGTGTTCACACTTCTGTTCACTGCACACAAACTCAGAGGTTAGCTAAAGTAGTCACAGGTAAAAGAAGTGAAACGGAGCTGGTGCTTGCTCTAGAATAAAGGGAACAGTAATGGGCCCAGCATACAGCCCTGTGGCACTCCCTTCTTTAGGATCCTGAGGAGCTTCACGGTCCAACACAGAGTTCTCGGTCTAATCTGAAATCTGCTCTGAGAATTGGCAAGCCCAGAAAACCTCCAAAGGGAGGCACCCAGATGTCAACTCAGCTGACTCCGTTTATCACAAATGTGCAAAAGCTGCTCGACCTTTCACACAGGAAGTGACTAGCAGTGATGCGGTGATCGTCAAATGTCACTAAAATTGAGCCACTTCTTAGCGTGAGGTGAAATAATTGTGAGTGATGTGAAGTGGGATGGGAAGTGGCTGCTCCTTGGACTGAAGGATACCACTGAATGATGGTGATGGATAAATAACATCCGAGACTGGCAGAATGTTTGGGGCCCCATGTGATCAAGGCCTGACCACCAGACACCCACCTGCAAGCTCCTCTCCAAGGCTGGGCTCAGCCTGCATGTCCGGGCTTCTCTCTCTGAGGCAAGGTGCTGCCTTCTGCCTAGGAGGTACCATCCAGCTCAATTGAGGTTTATGATTTGAATCTGGCTGCTTTTCTGGAGCCAGTTTGTCTCAGGAGACCCTACCAAGGATTACTGCCCCAGAGAACACACCTCACCACTGGAGGTCTTGATTCTCTGGGTGGAGGATGAGCACCGAAAATTATATTGACCTAAAACAATTTTACCTGTTAGCCAACTTCACTGGACCTGATGCCTCATTAGTCCTGATACCTCACCTGACATTTGGCAGACATGAGTCAGACTATCCCAGTGACCAATCAGAGGTAGCCTGACACACGGAACCCAGGGTATAAAGAGCCTTCAGTAAGAAAGAATGACTTACACCTGGACGGCATCGAGCTCTGCAGCTTCAGGTTCAACCAAACTGAACATCACCGGACCCACAATCTCGTCTTTCTCTGCCTTCCTCTTCCCCGCCTTCCACTCCTGAAACATCAATACACGGTCTCAACTAATCAGGAAGAAGCATCAGATATCTTCACAGCTGATTGGCTCAAACATAAATCTCCTTTAAAACCATGCAAATATTTATAATCTCTGGACAAGAGGCAAACTGTTTGGTACCTGAAGCTTTGTGGTTTCTGTTTGTGGTCTTTCATTTGTTTATAAGTAAATAATAACTGGCAGACACAACAGGAAGTCCCAGAGGGTTCCCAGGTCAGCTGAAAGATGTAAAGCAGGGGGTGGGGCTTCACCTACCTTCTCGTCTCTGTGGGTGAGGAAGAGCTGAAAGACTTCGCTCTGAGAGACGACGGGGTGCCGACACATCCGAGCCATCCAGGCCTGCAAACGCTCCATCCTCATCCTGATGAAGTCATCATCAAACCTGCCTGAAAGCACAGGTGAGACAGGTAAGAGACACAGTTAAGGTCAAAGGTGTTGGCTGAGTTTACCAGGTAAGCTATAGCAATGGCTCACCTGCCACCTGTTTGTCAGGCAGAGAGGGGATAGGCAGTATGGACCCAAACTTCTCCAGTAGACGCTCATACAGCCAATCAAAGTGCTTGTATCGATGATTGACAGGTTTGTTGGTCGTCTGGAGGAAGAGGGAGGAGTCAGAGATTGATATTGGGTGATACTGGAAGTAGTACTATACTACAGAGTACTACTGAACTCACGTTGGGTGTGATCTGGTACTCGATGAAGCTCTTGAGTCCATACAGTTTGGACTCTTTCTTTGGATCGGCAATCACACAGTCCAAAGGAGACGTCGGGTACAGCCAGACTGGACCCACCTCTCCCATCTGATTGGATGAGGAACAGGAGCCAATCAGAGCGCAGCAATTAACAACAAATATCAATGACCCAGATAACAATGTTCTGACTCACATAGACAGGAAGTCTGTCTCTGTTGTCAGCTGGTGGTCTGGCCAACAGGAAGACTTCTGGATTTGGACCTTTGGAGAACGGAAACCTGAGGACAAAACGGCCTTACTGACATCTACTGAAATCCACTGACATCTAATGACTTCTACTGAAATTTAGTGGGCTCTACTGGCTTCTACAGACATCTAATGACTTCTACTGACTCCCACTGACTCTTCCTGACATCTACCAACTTCTGAGTTCTACGATCTTTTAATTTCCACTGACATCTGCTGGTTTCCACTACTGATTTTTCCTTGACTTCAACTCAGTCCCACCAACATCTACTTGGCTCTACTGACTTCTACCAGACTCTACTTTGAGTTCTAGTATGAATCAGCTGTTCTATTTACATACTTCAGAAACATATTTACTTATTGAGGGAGATCTTAACACTGGGCCCATGGGCGCTTCGTCCTGAAGCTCCACCCTCCAATTCCACTTGATTGTTGTCGTGGTAACTGCTCACTGACTGGTCATCCCATTCGTCGTCCCACTCGCCATCATCGTCCTGGTCAGCTGATGGAGACACAGCAGCTTTATGTCCTCACAGGTGTTTGAGCACATATTTCCCAGGTGTCAGGTTCAACATGCAGAACTAGTTTATATTAAAAATGCTGCTGTTTACCTGAGCTGAAAATAAATGTGTTACCTTGCTGCGTGGATTGATGCCCTCGACCATCCCATCCCTGTGTGTTACCAACAAAAGCCCCGCCTCCTCCAACACCACCACCATTACCGATCTGAGACATGACAAAACACCTGACATTTATATACAGCACATGAAACAATCACATCAATATAACACATAAAACACACTTTTGTCACACTGAAGGTTTCAGCACCAGAGGCTGTGTAGATGTTCCTGACTGACCCATAGCTCCGATCTCAGATCTTATTGTTCCTGAGGGGACGTTCCACATATTGATGTGTGGAAGTGTGTGTGTGGATGGGCAGTTATTAGACTGACTCAAGCTTCTGTTGAGGGTT
>CM024212.1:956242-1083742 GCA_013435755.1 Amphilophus citrinellus
GTTACAATGACCCAACAGAGTAAACACACACTGCAGTGTGAGTCCTGCCTCAGTCTGTCAGAGCGGCTCGTGCCACTGGGTTCTACATCCAGCAGGTCTGCAGAGATCAGGTCCGAGTGTGGCTGAGCTGATCATTTAATGGGGGGGTCCCACAGAGGCAGGCAGGTCTGGATCACTTTAATGAAAAACTGCACTGTGTGTTTCCTCGGGTTCTTTGTCTCATATTAAAATCAGTTTGAGGACCTGAAACATGCTGAAGCTGAGAGAGCAGGACAGGAGAGCCTGTTTCTGACCCTCTGATCACACAGACTCACAACACAAACACCACTTTAACCTCATCACACAAAAACATCACTTCAGCACGCTTCACTCCACAAACACGTTTTCCTGTCCTTTCACAGGGTCAGAGGTCACTGTGGTTCCCTCTTCTAATGCTCTCCAATAAAGCATCATAATACCTGTGAGCCTCGTGCTCATATCTGCTGTTGTCATGGTTTCTATCCACAGAAACGCACTTTCCTGTTTCTAATGGACTTGCATATCCATCAATATCACTGATTGATCACTGATCACTGAAGCAGTCCTGGTTCTTCTTCCTGCAGGTATACGCTCATACTTCTGCAGCTTTCTGTAAATACTCGCTGTTATTCCTGCGCATGCGCAGCAGGAGCCTGTGTTTTCCTGTTTTTCCAGCTGGATCGTCGCAGTTTTCCCTGCGGCAGTTTGCGGCAGTCTTTGCGGGTTTCTCTGCGGCTTTCGACGAATTTTCCTCCCACCTCCAGCCCCCCCTACGGCCCGCGCGCAGTTTGCGGCACCTGTCTCAGGTGCGCTGCCCGTTTTTAACCCCTTCGGGTCCCCCCGTAGACTTTCTGCAGTCCGCACCGGCTCGGTTCAGCCTGCTGATCCGAGCCAGCTGCGGGGTCAAAGATCACCGCCGGAAGGTACGTGCACAGGTGAGTGTCTTACCTGAACAGCCATGGTGACGTCACGGCAGCAGGTTCGATCCCGATTCTGATCAAAGTTTCATGCTGTCAGCTCGCGGACCAACCTGAGCCCCGCTTCGTCAAGGTAGACAGCGTGGGACGGCACTTCCGCTCTGGCGTTTCACAATAAAAGCACCGCATAGTCTTTGGAGGAAACAGAAGGAAAAAACAGCAGCGGAAGTGAGCTGTAAGCAAACTGTGAACAAAAACAAGTCGCTCTAATATTAAAAGATCAATTAGTCCATTTAATAAGCTATAAAGTGTCAATTATATTTATGTATTATTATTATGAAAGTCGGCTTCCGGTTTTTTATTTCGTTGTTATGAAACCTTGACAACCGATGACGTCATACACCCGGAAACGCGACTTCACTGGGCGTCTCCTGAAAACTCTCCTGTTGTACACTGTAAAACTGCACCTGTTAAAAATGCTGTGAAAAACAACTTCAAAATACACATTAAAATACTACAGTACTGCACTTTTAAATCCATTAAAATACTACAATTCCACTTTGACAAACTACAGTACTGTGCCCTCAAAGAAGAAGAAGTAAAGCCTTATTTGTCACATACATGCAGTGAAATTCAGTCTCTGCATTTAACCCATCACACATGGAGTATGTGGCACACACAGCACAGTGTGGAGCCCAAGGATTCGAACCAGGATCCTCTCAGTGATGAACCCTTTTCTTCTCTTCTAGGCCACCATGTGTTAAAAGTACAATAATAATCATAAATTTGCAGTAATTAATCTCATAAATACTGACTTAGGCTTCACAGTCGTCTCTGCTCCACTCTGAGGTTATAACAAACACAGGTCACACCAGGGTTAAAGGTCATGACACACCTGAGGTCTGGCTCATGTCAGGTGACCTGTGGCTCCCTGGACCGAGACCTGTCTGCTGTTTCTGTGTCCTGTTTTATTTTGGCTCTCAGCCCTCCACTTCCTGCCCAGCCTGTGTGCCCCGCCCTCGTGTGAGTCACCTGTGCTCACCTGTCCTTCCCTCTGTGGCGTCAGATCAGCTGTTTTTCTAGTCAAATGTTGCAGTGTTCAGTCCTCCTGTTCTCAACTCTCACCTGTTTGTTTACCTGCTGGCTTCATTTACCTGGTCACAGGTGCTCTGACCCTTTGTCCCTGAGGTCTGACCTCTCTTAACCTCCTGGAATCAGCTGATAATGGTTCTCTGGTGCAGTCAGAGCTGAGGACACTGAAGGCTGTGGTGATGATGGTAGTTTCCAGGATCAGCCTCGGGTCAGCGGGGGGTCTTTCTCCACCTGCAGTGGGAGCGTCACATCAACTCCATCCACAAAAGCTCCAGCAGAGGGTGCTGATCCTCTTCCACACTGTGGGGTTTGAATCTGTCCTGTGCTTCAGAGCAGCAGAGGAGAAGCCTGCAGCACACAAGGACAAATAAATCACAGCACCTCCTGCTGGTGGTCACTCCACAGTTCCTGCATCCTGCTTCAAATCCACATCACTGTTTCACACAGAGCCCCTCACTGTGGTTCATTTACACACACTCTGGTATCCAGGGGTGCAGCTATATACTTTCTGAGGTGTATGCAGACACATTTTTAGGTGCCCGTAAAACCCACGTGCGCGCACACACACACACAAAACGCACCGTCTCAGATTTTACTATGTTCATGTGTGCAGATCTCAGTTATTCATGGACTTATAAAATACAAGACTTCTATTACAGGCTTTTATTTTCCATTTTCCTATCCATCATGGAGGCAGCGGGGGAGAGAGGTGAGGGAGGGAGACCCTGCTTATGCTTTTTTTTTTCTTGTTATGATCTGTTATATTGTAACCATACAGCACACACTTGCAGAACAGTGACCTGTTATTTTACTACTAGTACCTTAACCTGAGTATTTAAAAGCCTCCTCTTGATACACTGACATAACTGACTGTCCTTAAACCACTTTGAAAAGCTTTATTTTCATGCCAACAACATTTTATCCTTCTCCCTCCTCTGTTTTCTGTTTTGGGCCCTGGAGAGCTCCATCTTTAGCTACCTGTCGTCAGATATGTGTGTTTGTGTGTGTGTGTGTGTGTGTGTGGTGGTGGTGGTGGGGCAACATGAGGAGGGGAGGTGAAGGAACACTCAGTGCATTATTGATCATATCATATGTACAGCTGTTAAATACAGAAAATGCCAAATAGAGAAATAATTTCCCCGCATTGCTTTACCCCCCCCCTCCCCCCAATGCGGTGCCCCTATGCATTGTATATAGTGCATACCCCCTTTTTGCACCACTGCTGGTATCTGTATGGACCTCCATCTGTGCATCACTGAGACTGTCCTTTAATTTCCTTCACTGGAGCTCCACAGACACCAGCAGAAGCACAAAGTTCTTGATGATTGGAGATGGAAACACAGGCTCGTTCTCTGCTCTGAAAACACTTTATGTTCTACCAGAGTCTGTCTGATGAAGAAGCAACAGAAGAATCCAGGATGACAGAGACGCTCCACAGTGTTTAGTATTCATATACGTCCTGAAATCAGCTTTTATTTCAGAGTTTTGCCCAAAGATATTTTAGTTAAACAAAAAAATATCTGAATGTTAATGTGCTTTATTGAGGAACATGGCTGCTTCTGGATCAGTTCAGTGTGTTTCTTCTTCTGTGATGGAGTTTGACTTCCTGTTCTAGAGCTGCTACAGATGAAGGAACCTCACCTGTTCCCTGCTTCCAGGGGATGAAGCTGCTTCTGGTCCACACTTTCTCACATGTTCTCCTCCTCAGAACAGGAGCTCTTTGAAGGATGAAGATGGGTTTATCTCAGAAACTGTCAGTAGGAGTGACTCTCAGCTTCATGGATCAGTAGATGTTTCCTCACCTGTGAGGAAACATATTTGAGCCTGTCCTCAGACCTTCTGTTAGACTCCAGTTTGTCATACGAAGGTTCAGAGCTGCTGATTACCTGTATGTGTGACTGAGCTGGCTCCATGTGGTGTTTGCAGCTATTCAAATCACTAAGAATCAGAAGTCTGCACTGTGCTGCTCATCACACAAGATTACACGAAATATGGGAAGATCCCGACAGAGAAATCTGCAACATTTACAGGCAGGGAAAGCAGCCCTGCTGTCTCTGCAACAGGGGAAACTTCCAGACAAAGAATTACGCTGGAAGCACGTTTTGGACAGCTTTGGAGTTGTACACACTACTGTTTAAAACCTACTTTAATTAAAAATCACATTAGTAATAGATATGTTATTTTATTTTGATTAAATTAGATCTCTTAGTAGGACTTTTGAGGACATTCGCAGCTGAGCACCAACAAAGCCACCACTTGGGGGGGGGCAGAAAAAGCCACCATCCATATACCACTCATGAACCAGCCTTTCTACATCCAACCTTCCAGTTAGTTTCACTTAGTTCAGTTTTTTTCTTTTTGTTGGAAATGTTCTGTTTTCATTAGAAGGGGAGGAGCCTGGTGCAGGAGGCGGAGCATCTGAGGAAAGGTGAGCTTTACTGGCCAGCAGGTGAGATCATTAGTCCAAACACTCAGCAGCAAACAGAGCTGCAGACACTGTTTGTGCTCAGAGGGCTGAACAGGTGAAGGTAGATGCACACAGGTCACTAAAGGGGAAGTGGAAATGGAATGATAAACATCAGAAAACCAACTGTCAAAGTAAAACAGGAAGTGATGGAACAGCTAAACATAGAAACAAGGTGAGACAATCAGGAACCTCCACCCTGCTCCTGATACATGTTCACCATCAGGTTGGTGAGGAGTGTGATGTTCAGAAATCAGCGTCAGTGTTTCCTCAGCTGCATAATGAAGCTGGAATCCTACAAACTGACACTTTAAAAGCAGCTGGAAACACAAACCTGCATCAGTCACAGGTTACTGATGAGCCCGTGATGTTATTGCAGCTGAGTGCTGTACTGAGTGTTGTCGGGGTTAGAAGTGTGTAATTAATGTCTTCACATTATGGACAGAAGGTGCTTTTTGGAGGAGGTGATGGATGGAGGTGATCCTCTTTGCTCTGCAGAGACATCGAGAGTTTCATCCAGATAGGGTAGAGGGCGTCAGCTGACCTTTCAGTCAGAGGGATGCTGAGTAGTCGGGGTCTAAATGGCCGTCTCCTTAGCCTGGCTAGCAGGCCCGCCCGGCATCCCCGTGTCAGCTTCCCGCACCACCTACATCGACAATGATCCAGCGAGCTCCAGTGGTCTCACTGTGACTGCTGGGATGTTAGAATTCCACTGGAAGTCTCTTACTGTGGATATCTGACTTCCTTGCCCAGTATTCTGGAATTCAGTTCGACTCTAAATACGTTTTCCTCGACAGTAACAACACAAACAACACAAGTATGCGTACAGTAACAGTAACTGTAACTGTAGCTGTAACAGTAACTGTAACTGACAGCCTGATGGAGGCCTTACTGTCACACAGAAAGATGGAGACTGCAGAGCTGATAATCAGTCTGATAATCAGTCACCATGTTCACGTCTCCGTCCTCACATTAATGACTGATTATTAAAGCGCTCACGTTAACGAGCTAACACACTCCTGAGACTTCATGTCTGGAAAAAGCTCAACCTGTGCAGGTGAACTGGCTCTGCTCTGAGCGCTGACAGCAACTTTATGAATGAGGAAATGCTGGTTCAGGTGCAGCGGGAGGGGAGGAGCCCACCTGGCAGAGTCCGTTACCATGGTAACCCTCTTTCTGGAACAGAAAACCTGGAGTTTCCCTCAAATCAGGTTTAACAGGCTCAGAGTTTGGGCTAAACCTGCACCTGGAACTGATTCGATCAGGTGAGTCTCAGGTGAGTCTCAGGTGTGTTTGTAAAAGCCGTCAGGTGTGAAATCCTCTGTTTTTGTTCCTGCTGCTTTAAACCTTTTTCTAACTCCTCTGATGATGAATAATCCTGGATTCAGTCACGTATTAAACATGATAATTAAAACTGTCATTCTAACCTTCAACATCACACCTGAGCCAGTGCAGGTCCACCTGTCTGCCCCCAGGGGGTGCTGCTGCCCAGCTCTTCACCATCATCATCATCATCAGGCTGCAGCTTCTGCAGGTCAGCTCAGAATACACAGACCTTTAAATTCTCAGTTTGATCCTAAATGAGGCAGAAGTTTATTTTCAGGGACAGAAACAGAGACTCCAAACTGATCTGGAAGCAGCAGAAAGCTTTTAATGACATTTATTTATCACACAATCACTTTTACAGACTCTGGTAATCTTTTATTTTGAAAGGCTGTGAAGGATGAGAGCTTTGAACCTTTTCTTTCTGTACACAGAGATCAGTGGGAGCAGGTTTCAGAGTTAAGCCTGAAGGTTTCCTGTCATGCTTTGTGCTTCTGCTCTGAGTGAACAGCAGAAACGTCCTCTGACACCAATCAGCTTTTATCAGGCTTTAAATCAGAGTTTCAATTTAAGAAGCTGCATCAAGGAAGCCCTTCAGGGAGGAATCAGGCTTCTTCTCAGAGTTTAACCTCAGTTCAGACACAAAGTTCAAAGTTCACTTCCTCTTTATGCACGAATGAACCTGCAGAAAGCTGCTCAGAAACCAGAGAAACCCGTTCAGAACCTGCCTGAGAATCGGCCCAGTTTTAAGTTTCCATGTGCGATGCAGTGATCATTATGTGAGCATCCACAGGAAGCTGCTTTTATTTTGAAAGTCTGAGTCAGCGCAACCAGAAACACACTAAAAACTGGTCTGAAGCTGAAGCTAATGGCTTCAAAGTGTAATGCAGACTCTAGTGCAGGTGGGAACCTCACATTAAAATGAATGTGTTCATATTTTGAAGCGTTTATGATACGTGGGCCTCGTAGCGTTTCTGAGCAGTTATAAAAACTGTAATCTTTCTGCAGAATCAGCTGTTTTACAGGCTTCATGCTGTGATGCATCTTTGGATGAAATGTGACTGAGCATGAAAACCTTTCAATGATCAATCAGACTAAATATTGATGTTTCATCAGCAGCTGAAACCTTCAGACAGGATCAGTTCTGGAGTGTCTGCTGAGTCTTTAATGCTGAAACTGATCGATTAAGTATCAATAATGTAACAGAGTGAGGAGGATCAGGTGACTGATCAATGAGCATCAGTACTGTGATTGATGACTCAATTAGAGAAGCTGCTGTTGTTAAAGAGGACTCAGGGGGGCGCTGCAGAGCTGATCGGTTCACCCTTCAGTGGATGCACCACCACATGACCGCCACCGAGGCCAGCAGACCAATCACAGAGCTCGTTGCAGAGGAGGGGGCGGAGTTACACAGGTCAGAGTTGCAGCACTTGAAGGTAAAACTGGACACCTGGAAGTGACAATGGCATAAATCAGTGATCAGAGCCCGATATGACAAACTACACACAGCACCAGACATCCATAATCAATATACTGATTCCTGTATGTTTGTCGTGATTACTCTGGAGTATGTGCAGCAGGAACCTTTTAGAACCGGAGAACTGGGATCTCTGTGAAGGTCCAGCAGCAGGTTCAGCCCAAACAGACTTTTTTTCAGGGTAAAACTCTGACTGTGGCCTTAAACAAACAAAGATCTGCTGGGAGACCTGAGTCCAGCTCTGAATGCTGCTCTGCAGAAACCATTTGATGACTCTGATCGTGTATTTTAACGATGTGATTCTGTGAAGGTGTTGTATTTGTATTTGTTGCTGCCTATCTTGGCGAGGACTCCCTTCAAAAACAGGTTCTTAATCTCAGTGGGAGTTTTCTGGTTAAATAAAGGTTAAATAAAATAAAAAATAAAAGGATATCTACTGGATTCTAACATGGATGCAGGTTCAGGGTCTAAAATCTGAAGCCTTAACCTGCAGTCTTTCCAGCAGGGGGCGACTCCACTGGTTTGAAATTAAGTCTGATTATACCGAGGTTTCTCCGAGAAACTGAGAAAGGCTCAGGAGACACTTCCTGATCAGTTCTCGGTCTGGTTTCAGGTGTGACTGAAAGGGTGACGTCGATCTTTGGACGTTTGTGGTTTCTGTTGGTTCGATGTTCCTGTTTTATACTCAGAATAAAGTCTCAAACCTAAAGATTCCCAAACAGCCACCCGGGGCTGTATGGCATCAGCTCATGTCCAATATTCCAGCGAACTGAAGAACTGAGTGGATCTAAACAAGTTTGCAGTTAAATATTCATCAAGTAACATTTTCATGTATTAACTGTTTTTTATTTCCAGTTGTGGACCTAAAAAAATTAGACCTTCATAGACTCTCTAAAGGGGCGTCCACACAGGAAGTGACTGTCAGAGACATGGTGACCTTTGACTTTTGAAAGTCACTGACTAAAATCCAGAGGATGTGAGCGACACATGCTAATGCTAGCTTAGAAATGGAGTCCACCAATCACTAACATCACCAAGCAAACGGCTCCAGGTACAGCACAGGCTTTAGGACTGTGGAGACCCTTACCTGTTTACCAAACCTGACCTCCTAGTAGCCGGTAATGAGCTTGTTAAGTGTAAATTATTTCCCAGCAAGCCTGATCGGTGTCTAATATATGAAATAATGCAGGATGTCCAAATATGGCACGTAGAACTCGACATCTTGAGAGGTTGGTGGGCAACCTTCAGCTGTGTCACTCTTAATAAAGATCGTGAGCAGCTGTGGAGGTGAGCTGGAGTCAGGGAAGACTGAAGGACAGATGTGGACTGCAGATGTCCTGATATCCCGGCTGGCTGCTGAACCAAGGAGAGGACTTTGGAACAGAACTGCAGTTAGATGCTGTTACGCTTGACTTCATGAGAAATCTAAATGAACTGACTTCAGCTATTTTATTCTTGGTTTTCATTTTTACCTCACAGAAGCTTACAGGTGGTGAGTAGAACAGATGAAGAACAAACTCATTATTTAATATCTGCAGGTCCTCAGTCATCCAGGTCGTGGTGGTCCTAAACACTGGAATGAAGGACTAATGTCCCAGCTGACTGGTTAGTAACTAATGTCCCAGCTGACTGGTTAGTAACTAATGTCCCAGCTGACTGGTTAGTACCTAATGTCCCAGGTGACTAAGGATCTCCATCAGCTTCCAGAACTGAGGATGTTTTTTGGATGAGAGGTGAAACATCTTCATGAAACAAGGAGAAACTGTTTTTCCTTCATTTCCAGTGCTGTTTATTGAGGTATCCTGTATATCTGACTGCTGAACTGACACTTTTGATTATTACTGCTTTCTTTGAACTATGAGCAGCTTCTCTTCAGTGATAGAAAAATACCGACTGTGTCTACATCAGGTCCATGGATGGAGGTTCTTGTTTGTTGGTCTGACTCTGAGATGAACACTGCAGCCCAAAATCATCCAGAAATCACTGTTAGCTCAGAGGAGGCCTGTCATTAATTTAAGTGTTATTGTTCAGTTCTAAGACCTGATGAAGACTCTAAGAGCTCTGAGGAGAGATGATAAAGGTCAGAGGTACCTGGGGGAACATCTGGGCCAGTCGGCCGTACTCGCAGTCTGAATACTTCAGACACTGACGGTAGGTCATCCCACCTGCACAGAACCATTAGAAACATTAGAATCAGAGTAGAATCTCTGAGCCTAAGACCTGCTGGACTGCTCCGGTTCCTCCTGGAGGATCAAACATGGATCGTCCTGACTTACAGAGGACAGGAACAGTTCACCGGGTCGATGGGTGAACAGGTAAAGGTGTGACCGTACCTCTCTCGCTGAGCGTGAGGCAGGCGTCATCATAGCTACAGTCTCGCTGTTTGGTGCAGCTTGCTGTGTAGTCCTTGCAGCTGTAACACCGGATGGCTGATCCTGAAACACAGAACACATCTGGATTACAACATGCCCACGCAGGGCGGGGCCTCTGCACAACATCTGCACAACATCTGCAGCCTTTCAGTCGATCTGAGTGGGATCAGTGATGGGAAACATCCAAGAAGAAGAAGGAACCAGAAACAACACTTTCAGGGTCAAACTGACTCATTCATTCATTTCAGTACGAAACTTCTGCTGGGCTTAAGAAGTGTCATCAACATGTAACATGACAAAGGTTCATTTCACATATTTGGGGCTCTATATGTGTATAAATATGTGAAACATCTGGCAGTCAAAGTGCAGGTTAAATACTCGGTTTCTCTACAACTGTGAGACAAAGAGCAGGAATGCAGGATCCTCTTCTGTTCCCGTGACCAAGCCTCTGAACTCCTCTTTGACCAGGACAGTGAAGCAGATGAAGGTGTGTCTGAAGATGAAGACCATCTGAGGTCAGTCCTCAGTCTGATCATTCAGATTATGAACCAAACCAGGAAACTGCTGTTCATATTCATCAAAGCAAGACAGTCACACCCAAACATGCTGAAATACAGCGCTCTGCATCTTTAACTATAAGTCGGACAAACCTGTCTGCAGAGAACACAGTAGGGCTGCTTTGGGGAGAAGTGGCACAACATCACCTGCAACAGTTTCCTCACAGGCTTCACCTGGAGTCAGGAGCTTCTAACGAGAAAGCTCCTGATGGTCAGAACGGGCTGAAAGAACAGGTTTGAACCAAGAACAGGGTCCCTCAGTCTGCCTTCACAGACTGAACTGTGACCTTAGACCACGATGCCATCAAAGAGGAGGGGGACTACTTAGACAAAGTCTCAGGTCTCAGTACATGACTGCACGCTGACTACTGCTCATCTCTGACAACATGAATGACGCATCAGCAACAACACATTTGTCATCTGGACTGAGATCTTCCCTGAGGATCAAAGCTGTGCAGGAGGAGCTGAGAGCAGAGGCAAGGACCCCAGGAGAGGACTGCACCAGTACACCAGTGTGTGTGTGTGTGTGTGTGTGTGTGTGTGTGTGTGTGTGTGTGTGTGTGTGTGTGTGTTTATATAACACATTTAAAACTGCACACTAAAGTATAAGGCCCCAAGAACTGCACTTAAACCAGAAAATCTGCACAAACACAAAGGACAATAAATACGATAAAATAAAAAATACCATAATCGTCTGAAAGGATGTTACACTGCAGCCAAATGCCACCGAGAACAGATGTGTTTTTAGGAAGATTTAAATGTGTGTATCCTCTGCAGAGGTAGATCGTTCCATAGCTTTGGTGCTGCTGCAGAGGTGGGAAGTAACAAAGTACAAATACTTCGTAACTGTACTTGAGTAGATTTTTCAGGTATCTGTACTTTACTTGAATATTTATTTTTCTGACTACTTTTTACTTTTACTCCCTACATTTTTACACGAACATCTGTACTTTCTACTTCTTACATTTTCAAAACAAGCTCGTTACTTTATTTTTAACGCGTCTGAGAAAAGTTTGCATTTCCGGTCAGTGCGGGAGCCGGCTCCTGATTGCAAGTGTTTTTTTCTTGGAAGTCAGAGGAACAGGGAGGGAGGGGGGAAACAGACACCCCACACGGCAGAGGGAGAGGCTCCTCCAAAGCTCGCTTGGAGCCTGGAAAAAACTAGAGGAAGTTGAGCTTTACATAGAGGCTGCACGCCGGAACGGTGAGGAAAATGAATAACAGAAAATGTAAAGCACAAAAAGTGTGTGCAGTTTGTCACACAGTGTGTCTGCTAGCTAAAAGAACAGCTGCTGGATTTCAGGGCTCTAACAGGCGTGTGATAAGCAGCTCAGTCAGATACGAAGGTACCAGTCTGTTTAAAGTTTTAAAAGTAAGCAATAAAATCTTAAAATCTAGTCTCTGGAGCTTGAAAAAAGGTATTTAAACCCCTGTGGGCGTAGTCCCCCTCCAGGGGACTCCAGGGGACCACGCCCACAGGGGTTTAAATACCTGAAGAAGCCTTTGGGATGAGAGGAGAAGCGTCTTCAAGAAACAAAAAGAAGTCCAGTTGCCTTTTTTCAAGCTCCAGAGAGACTATGACTTGGATGACTGAGAACCTACACAGACTTAAAATCTTAAACAAACAGGGAGCCAGTGAAGGGGTGACAGGACCGAGGTGATGTGTTCATGCTTTTTTATACCAGTCTAAAGATGAGCTTCTGCATCCTGGAATACCTGCAGGCAGCGTACAGATGATTGAAGTACAGGGAATTACAGCAGTCCAGGTGGGATGTGATAGAATAGAATAGAATAGAATAGAATAGAATAGAATAGCCCTTTATTGTCATTGTACATGGTACAATGAAATTGTGCATGCTCCATTCTAGACAAAGTCCAGTTCTATGTACTAATTATATAGGAAATTTAAAATAAATATAAATACTCAAACTGTACATTCTTACACATAAAATGTGCATACCTGTATAAAACAGTATTTTGGGGGGTAATCAGCAAACTCACAGGAACATCTTCTTTTGAGTTTGCTGCAGGGGGAAAATTAAGACATCTGATGATGTCAAGACGAGCACACGGTGATGAAACATCACTGTGACACATGCTGTGTAGACGCACAAATTTAGACCTGTTAATTTTGTGTACTTCTGGTTCTAAACATTGCAAATCCTTTACTATCACAACATGATAACATGTCACTTGTGCGCGCACACACACACACACACACACACACACACACACACACACACACACACACACACACACACACACACACACACACACACACTCACACTGAACTGAGCAGCTTTTGTTACCCGCAGTCTAACAAAAGGAAGTGTAAGAACAAAACTACAGTGTAATACCAACAAAATGGTAAAAAATTAAGAGGTTCAACTGTACCTGTAAGAAAGCTGCACTTCATTTCTTCATGTTGGCCATAAATAAAAAGACAGGTTTTCTTTTTCTGTCTAACACGAAATACTCTGCAAGTCTAAAGTTCTTCTTTCTACCCCACACCACCCACATAAATATGCAAATTCTTATGTTTGCATCAGTATTGATTATTAATTATCATTTATACCAAATATTACTAGCAGCTACATCACACTTCCTGCTCTCTGTGAAAATTCCTTCCAGTATGATGCAGAGCTGTTCAGATGCTTTTGTTTTCCATACACTGCTGACAGTGTTAACAAACCCTCCAATACTGCTGCTACTACAGTTACTGCAGTTACTACAGTTACTGCTGCTACTACAGTTACTACAGTTACTGCTGATACAGTCTGATCATTTTTCCAACATCTTCAGCCCTTAAAACTGTTCAGATCAAACAAGCTCCAAAAACAAGAGAATCAAACGTACCCAGTCCGATCAGAGTGGAGCAGATCACCAGACAGATCCCCAGGGAGCGCTTCATTTTCACCTCAGCACAGCTCACAAACTCATGTGTCAGCCCACAAACAAAAAGGTTCAGCAAGCTTCTCTCCAACAGACAGAAGTGTGGTAAACCAGAGCAGGGTACAGTACAGTGTGTACTCACCCAGAAGCAGCGGTAATACTGCAGTACTGATGATGATGATGAGGAGGAGAAAGTGTGATGACTGTCACTGAGGCTGAGTGCAGCTCAGAGGCCACGCCCACTGGGTACAGCCTGTGCCATTATCTCATAAACAATACTGTGCATTATGTCATATACAGAGTTACTACAGTTTGAAGCCTTTTACAGTCATCAGGAACAGCTGATCTTATCACAGCTCCTGATTCTGACC
The DNA here is from genome assembly GCA_013435755.1 of Amphilophus citrinellus. NCBI lineage: Eukaryota > Metazoa > Chordata > Actinopteri > Cichliformes > Cichlidae > Amphilophus > Amphilophus citrinellus. The sequence goes on from CM024212.1 coordinate 969,726, forward strand.
CCTCTGTTTCAGTCTGTGACTCTCTCACTTTTAGAGGATGTGATTGGCCATATTAAGCCATCAGGTTCCCCCCGTGATCCTGTCCCTCCAAGATTTTTTAAAGAAATTTTATCTAGTATAGGGCAGCCTGTTCTTACCATTATAAATAGTAGTCTGTCCTCAGGTGTGGTCCCTGCTACTTTCAAACATGCAGTAGTCCAGCCTCTGTTTAAGAAACCTGGTCTTGATCCTGCTGTGCTGGCTAATTATTGGCCTATTTCCAAGCTGCCCTTTCTTTCTAAGGTTTTAGAAAAAATTGTATATTTTAAGCTGAAATGGGTTTTAGATGAGAATAGCACCCTGGAGGTTTTTCAGTCAGGTTTTAAAACCCCTCACAGCACAGAATCTGCTTTAAAAAGAGTTTTTAATGCATGTGATTCTGGGAACCATGTTGTTCTGGTTTTACTTGACCTAATTGCAGCTTTTGATACAGTAGATCACAACATTTTAATATTGTGATTACAACACTTTGTAGGCATTGGTGGCACGGTTCTTAAATGGTTCAGTTCTTACCCGGCAGACAGAACTTTTACTGTGAACATTCGAGATTCTGAATCATCTGCTGCTTCTCTGCCATGAGGCATCCCACAGGGCTCACTTCTGGGTCCATGCTGGAGCTGTAAATATATGTTATCATAATTCTTTTTTTCTCATTGGCTGAGTGCGCAAAATCACCATATATGGCCTTTTGAACATGTTGTACTCACTGGAAACTTAAGCATTGACAAAGGAAGTAACAGTTTCATGTCTCACACATCCAGACGAGAGCAAGCGACAGCGAGAAACTCACACACACACACACACACACACACACACACACACACACACACACACACACACACACACACACATACACCCACATATCTATGTCAAAGTGTTATGTTGTATATGTGACTACCTGGAATTGAAATTAACCTGTTATGTAATCGAAGCAATAAAACTGACTGCAAGGGGGCATCTTTTCAGAGTCATCATCGTCGCAGCGTTCAGGTGTTGAGCTCTGTGAAAAGTCTCCCCTTACAAGCTTGAAAGTCAACAGTGGTGTGCTTTGTCTGTTATTGAATGATGATGAACCCATCAATGCGCTGCTTTTCTCGCTGCATTTACTGCCTCTGGGTTCTATCCTCAGAGGACATGAATCTCATTTCATTGTTATGGTGATGATTGCCAAATTTATTTGCCTTTGAAGCAGAAGGATGTCCATTCCATAAAACATCTCCTGGCATGTCTAGGTGATATTAAAGCTTGGTTGGCCTTGAACTTTTTCAATTTTAATGAAAAGAAAACAGAGGTGATGGTGTTTAACCCAGTGGCTCCTGTGAGTCCTCTGTTGACGTGGGACCCTTGGAACCAGTGTTAATTTTGACAGCAAATTTTGATTTAGTTTTAATCATAATTTAATCATCTGAATAGTTTCAGTTTTAGTCTAGTTTTAGTCGACTAACTATCATAAGAATATAGTCGACTGAATCTACAGTCGATTTAGCTGAATAAAATATAAAAATTGTAAAATGTAAAGGTTTTTTCTTCAGTTCCTTTGAATTAGTCATTATACACACTTACACGAAATTAAACATTCATTAAAAGTTATGGAATATTATTAATACTTGACAGATCAATACACACACAAACACACATTATCTTTATTTTCCTGACCTTGTTTATTGAGCATAACAATAAAATATTGATGAGCAGGCCGGCTCTGTCTGAAAAATTCACAGGCTAGTTTGGTCTTCCCGGGTTTAGATCAAATTGGTGCAACTGTGCGTTTGATTGGATGTTTTCCTAACTTGTCCCGCCCTGTCACAAAATTAAATAAGTTCTGATTGGATGTCGTCCCTGCCAAGAATTTTCATCTTGTTTTCATTCGTTGACAAAAGTGTCAATTAATTTTATCATCATTTTTATCCTTTCAGGTAGTTTTTATCTAGTTATCGTCTCATTTTCGTTATGAAAAAAAGGGTCGTTGACGAAAACTATGAGGAAAATAATTTGTCAATGAAATTAACACTGCAGGGAGGTATATTTTAAACCCATTATTACTGATCTTGGTTTTAAGGTGGACAGTAAATTAGACAGCCAAATCAGAGCCATGGTTAACTCCAGTTTTTATCATTTGAAGCGATTAGCATCAGTAAAACCTTTTCTATCTCGGCAGCACTTTGAAACAGTGATCCACACTTTTATTTCATCTCGACTGGATTACTGTAACTCACTGTATTTGGGAGTCAGTCAGTCGCTGCTCTCACGTCTGCAGCTGGTTCAAAATGCTGCTGCACGACTTTTGACTGGACTCAAAAGAGAGAGCACATGACCTCTGACCTGGCCTCACTTCACTGGTTGCCTGTATATTTTAGGATTCATTTTAAAAATCTTATGTTTGTTTTTAAATCTTGCCTCGCCTTACCTCTGAGCAGCAGACCAGCTGCTCCTGAAAGTACCGAGATCCAGAAGGAAGCTCAGAGGGGACGGGGCTTTCTCTATCACTGGTCCTAAACTATGGAATAACTTGCCTTTGTAGGTTAGAGCGGCCCCTTCACTGTCCACTTTTAAAGTTGGTCTTAAAAGCATCTCTTTCCTTGGCTTTAGACCCCAATGAGACCGAGATTTAAGCTGCATGTTTTTAAACTTGAAACAGTTACTTTAATTTTATTTATTTATTTGTATATTTTAATGTACAGCACTTTGTGTCAGCTGTGGTTGTTTTAAAGTGCTTTATAAATAAAGATGGTATCGTAAGAAGCCATGCTGATAGTGAGTCAGCAGAGAGCTAAGTTATTAGCTGCACTAAGTCAGTGAATCACTAAAAACTATATGGAAGGAACACTAAGTGTGACTATAATTTACAGCTGATTCAGCAGAGTGTGTGCTTTGGATAAAACATGTGAAGATTACACTGTGAAATATGTTGTTAGTTGGATTAATCAAGCTACACAGATTAAACTGCACAACAACACAACTGTACCACAGTAAGAGAGAAATAACTCACACCACCAACAATCTGTCCAAGCTTTTCCATCTCTACACCTGAAAAACTTCACCATGTCTACATCAAAAAATGTGATTAAGGATCAGTTTGTGTCCAGAAGCAAAAAATCAGTGCCTTATATTTTATTACATTTATGCAGACTGTCTGAGCTCTGGGATCTTTCAGCATCTCAAACGTCTTAAAGCTGATTTTCTTTGGCTGATCAGAACCAGACTCCAAAACTACATTTTATTTTTATATATCAGGTTTTTTTTTTTTTTCTTTTAAATTCAGGCTTTATTTTAGAATCTCAACCAGACTTTATTCTGAAGTTTCATTTTTTGAACCCCGCCATGGATGAACGGGCTGATTATGTGCAGATCAAACCCAGCCTGCTCCGAGCCTTCGTGGCCTCAGTTTAGCACCTGCTGACTTCCAGCAGGATAACGCTCCACATCATAAATTGATCCCAGAACATTTCAGTGAGTTCACTGGACTCCTGCTGCCCCCCCACCCTCCACCCCATCACTGATGTGGGTCCTGTGGGATATGAACATGCAGCTGTGACTCAGACAGAGGTTTCTAACATGTCACTGAGAGCAGAGAGAGGCCGACCCAGCGTCTGTGTCTATTTGTTATTGTTTCTTTATTTCCTATAATTAATCAAATCAACCTGAATTAAAACCTATGAACAGCTGATCGACTGTGATAAAATCGCAGGTTCACAGATGTTCAGGATCGACTGGTGATCCTTTGACTGTCCATCCATGAGCACCCTCCTCCCTCAGGAGTTAAATCTGAGCTCTTTCTGTCAGCACACGGCCCTCAGTGCTGATGTGATGGTGTGATGTGGCGTCCGATGACAGCCTCTCTGTTCTGCCGTTTATCTCAGAGCAGCAGCAGAAGAAAAGCTCCAGTGTTGGTCCTGAAACGCTCCAGAAACAAACAACGAGCTTCATTTGAAAGAGAAACAAAGAGGAGAGGAGGGCAGCGGGCAGCAGAGACAGAAACAACGGCGAGGTCACCGCTCGGCCACAGCAGCCGCTTTGTTCTCATCATCAGGCCATCAGCCTCTCATTGAACATTCATTTCAGTCAGCTGCTCCGTCCCACATGATGCTGACAGGCCGGCCGAGGCCCAGCAATATGAAGAGACACATCCATCCTGCAGATCCAACAGGATCCGTCTGTACTGGATACTCATACAGGCACATATATCCCATGATCCTCTGAGTATCATCAAACAGGTGCAGAGCTTCATTAACACATAGAAAAAAACACCATAAAAATGCAGATTAACAGATTCATGAAGGTTATGTTTCTTTAACAAGTGAAGAAGTTCATGTTTTCTTGGTAATGTTGAAATCTTGTTTTTGTTCTGTTTAACCAACAGTTTAACAATATTGTCACGTTTTTGTGTTTGTTCAGTTTCCTGCTGTGATGCTTCCTCTGCAGTTAAACCATCAGTCTTATGTAATATATAATCCTCCTCACTCTCACTCTACTTAATTATGTATCTGTTTAATCATCTCCTCATTTATTCTCCTGCTTATAGGTCCTATTGTCTCTCACCCCATCAAACATTGTTAATCTTGATAAACTCTGCTGGCGCCCTCTAGTGGTCACAGTCTGAAACTCGTCAGTCAGTCAAAGAAAAAGTCAGTAAATAATTTGTGCATCTACATTGTTATCATCGTTATCTATATCATGTATGTTTCAATACGTGGATACAATCATGGTGACTTCAAGAGCACCTCATACTCAGTGATCTATAATCCAAAACCAGCGTTTTATAAAATTCAGCACTGAAATCACAACAATGAAATGAGTACTAAAAATTCAATATGCAAACAAATCTGAGATTCTTCACCCTTTGTGATAGCTTTCATGTTTTATACAAACTAAAGTGAGGCACAAAATATGCAATGCTATATGGGCATATTTAAAGGCATAGGGTTTTTGCTGTTTTGCTTTTATTGGATAGCAAAAGATAGTACTATAATAGTAAAACAGGGTTCTAGCCAGCGGTTGATCTCCTGGCGCTGTACCATGCTGAGGTTGTCTTGCACCGGGCTGAGAATTTCACTGGTTCCTATCATAGCAATTAGCAAGCGAGCGCACATTCAGTCCCATTGCAAATACCAGACTCAGCTTTTTTTTTTTCTCTAGATCACTGCACAATAGTATTATTACACAGCAATTATTATTGCTATTAAACATAAAATCCCAGTAGCTGCGAGCGGCCTTGTCATGCTGACAACATAATGATGGATATTCAAACATAGGGAGTGCTTTTAGCAGCTGATTGATAAAACATCTGGATTATAATGTTTTTGTTGTGTATGCATTTTATAGAATAGAATAGAACAGCTTTTATTGTCGCTGAGAAAACAATGGTAAGAACAATGTTAAAACAGCGAAATATAGTTTAGCATCCTCGCTGAGGCAGCGGTTAAAAAAGATAAAAACTGTACATAACAGTAAATAAATGAAAATATATTAACTCTAAGAAAAGGATGTACAAGCTTGAGATTATTTAAAGTGAAGTGTGCAATGTGTGTGTGTGTGTGTGTGGGGGGGGGGGGGGGGGTATTTGATTGTTTCAAACCCATTAGTGGAAGGAAACAGCAGTCTGGGACATGGTGAATGCATGATATACAAGTGTAACTCTTCTGTCTAATAAGGTACTTGGATAAATTTTTAAAGCTGTCACTTTGATTTCAGTTCTAAGCTAAATTAATAGAACTCTTCACACAGATTACAGAACACTTTAGTTTTCAGGGGTTCACATTCTAGAGGGATTTTAATCCAGCAAATTTGGGGGCAAGTTAAAACATTTTAATGGTAAAACAATGAAAAAACTGATTTTATTCTACGATTTTGAAATAAAACGTAGTACATCTTCAAATAGACTTTCAGTCACTTGCTTAGCAATTGCACAGGTACCTATAAGATTTAGGATTGCATTTACATTATGACCCTGGCATTAGCACTTAACCTTCAAGGTCATGACTGTGAAATTTTGATCATATCCGAAATATAGCAAGTAGTATATCAAAATGAAGGGAATTTGACAAAGATTATGAATCTGCAAATGAAAAGGCTGATGGACTCATATTAGCCAGAAATTACTTGTAAAACCTCCTCCTAATACAAGTCAAAACTTGATTCCCATAATTATCAATAAGAACATGAAAATCCGCCTTTGTCTTCATCATGTTCCTGAAAAGAAAATGAAAACTGAATTATCATATTTGTATAATATTTATCATATTCGGATTAAATTATTTATATTTAGTATATCTTTATATCTTTAATATTTTTAATACTATAATGACTGTGTGGCAGGCAGAAAGTGCACCCCAATGCAGGACACACCAGGCAAAGGTAAAAGGTAATCCCACTTTATTTACCGGCTTATTTGTGCAACAGAAAACTGGACTAGGCAGAGCTAGTGGCAAAACTCAGGACAAAAAATACTAGCTTTAACGCCAAGGACGAACAGGACACACAGCAGGAGAACATTCGAAGACGACGCGACAACAGGCAGATTTAAATACACAGAAGGGCTGATGAGGCAAGAGGAAACAGGTGGGAACACAGGTGACGCTGATTACCTTGACAAGCCTGGGGGACGCATAACTGAAGACAACAGACAGGGACCAGACAACTATCAAAGTAGAAGAGGAAGACAGAAGAGGGAGACAAAGATGCAGACGTGACACCAAGAAAACATAAGGAACTAGAAATAACAAACTGAGGCCCAATACAAAGGTAACAAAAAACACTGGGCCACCGGCCCAGGACCATGACAGTAGGCTTCAGAGGTGATTTCCAGTTACCCACAAATGAGGCAGAAATCTAATTCAGGCCTAACTGTTCACCATCACTCAATTAGCAAACGGGTGTGGAGTTTAGCTAATTAATGTTAGCAAGCTAATGATAATTTGCTAATGCTAGACACCCCTGCCCCCAAACACATGGGGCTGAAATTTTTTTCAGGCTATAACCCTGGTATAAAAAGAGAGGAAGGTGAAAACACATAGCAAAGGGCCACACGTGAACCTTGGCGTACATGACCCACTGAGCTACCCTGGTGCCCATATTTCTATACTTCTGAGATTAATACTGTTACAGTAATACAATCATTTGATGGTTATAATTGCATAAAAAAAATTGTTGAACCAATATTTTCAACTTACAGGGCCAAAACATTTTCAAATCATTGGCTTCCAAAAAGCTGTGAAGCTTTGAGTGGAAAAAGAAAAAAAAAAACGTGGATCCTGGAATAATGACAGCTTCCATCTTTAAAGGACTGAATTCAATTCAGTTCAATTTTATTTATATAGCGCCAAATCACAACAAACAGTCGGCTCAAGGCGCTTTGTATTGTGGGTAAAGACCCTACAATAATACAGAGAAAACCCAACAGTCAAAACGACCCCCTATGAGCAGCACTTGGTGACAGTGGGAAGGAAAAACTCCCTTTAACAGGAAGAAACCTCCAGCAGAACCAGGCTCAGGGAGGGGGGGTCATCTGCTGAGGGGGGGGCTGAGGGGAGAGAAAAGAGATGTTGTGGAAGAGAGACAGAGATTAATAACAGTTAACGATTAAATGCAGAGTGGAGTATAAACAAAGTAATTAAAGGTGAATGAAAAGAAACAGTGCATTATGGGAACCCTCCAGCAGCCTAGGCCTATAGCAGCATAACTAAGAGAGGGTTCAGGGTCACCTGATCCAGCCCTAACTATAAGCTTGATCATAAAGGAAAGTTTTAAGCCTAATCTTAAAAATAGAGAGGGTGTCTGTCAGTCATGACAGTGTTCTCCTCAGACTGGGGACTTGTCACAGACATGTCTTCTCTCTTGGGCTCTTCAGGCAGCGTCAGAGTTATTTGTCTGGTTTCAGTATCTCATTGTTTTTGTAAATTGAGAAACCGTTGCGAAAGTAAATTAAACTTTTTAATTTTTTCATCCGGTAACAGTTCAACTGTACCATCTCACGTTCCGGATCATCTTGCGCTTTCTGGAGCATATTTGTTGTTCCTGAATGTGGTCCTCGATCATGCAGATGTTTAAGCTGATCTTGTGTCATTAAGTACATTTTCTGGATCTTCACAATAAAATGGGTTTAGCCCTTAATAGCACCTGTAAATAGGCTTGCAACTTTCCCCAAAGGCTATTTAGACATAGTTTAACGACCTGTCTTTTAGCTTGGTTAAAATTTATTTTTTCTGGGTCTGAGGCAATCCCCTAGTTCAGGGGTGCCCAAACTCGGCCCGCGGGCTGCTCAGGCCCCGCCCCCTACTTCTGGTCCGTGAATTGATGTAAAAAATAACATACAATTTGACCCTTTAAGTTACTTTTTTGACATTTTGTCCTCCCCTCCAATTAAGGGGGTTAAGCGAAATGTCAAAAAAGTAACTTAAAGGGTCAAATTGTATGTTATTTTTGACATCAATTCACGGACCAGAAGGGGTCGTGGCCGGAAGCGGCCCACGGGCCGCAAGTTTGGGCACCCATGCCCTAGTTGATTAGATAATCTGAAATGTAACTTTTCTTACTGTCTTCATCAACAGCATCATCAGGGTACTCTGAAGCCTCCTGTTTATCCTTTAAAAAAGTTTTCACATAATCACTAAATAATGTATTACTTTTTCTTTCAAAATGCCAAACTTCTGTGATTTGAATTATTTGATAACCCTTATCAACAGCAGTATTGAATTCAGGAGTAGTCCAGACGCCTGTCAGAGCCCGGGCCTCATTGTTGTGGTTACAGGCTGAATCTTGGTTGTTTTGCTCAGCACATGTTCTGCAGAGTGTGAATATCAACTACAGCAGTCTCAGCTACAGCAGACGGGACCGAACGGAGGCTGGAGCTACAGCTGACTGAGACTGGAGTGACTTGGAGGTCGCTGCTGCGGCTGATGTGGACTGAGGCTGCCTGGAGACTGCAGCAGGCGACGGAGACTGAAGCTGGGATGAAGGCTCTGCAGCAGCAGGTGTGGACGGCTTAAGGTGAAGGGTGGTGTTCAAAAAGTCTTTCACTAACCCTTGCAAGGACGCCAACAGCCAAGGGAAACCAGCAATGAGTCCTTGAAGCCTGGTTGGGATGGCTTCCTGTTCCTCCTTACACAGGTCTGATAAGTCCAAACACAATCTGTCCACTCTCCGGATTAGAATTTTCCTGCTTTCCTCTGAGAGGGAGAGAGCAGCAGAGTTCATGGCTTCATGAAAAGAAATAGTTCCCGTAGGGACCGAAACAGGCTGACTCACTGTTTTGATGGGCTGAGGTTGCCATGTCCGCTGCTGAGAGCCACGCTCCCTCCCCACTGAAGCCGGCTGAAGACACGGCTGTACAGACAGCGGGGATATCCGCGGCGTTATACCGCAGGGCACCAGAGAAAACTCCCTCCGCTGCTGCCGGGAATTGTTCTTCTTCCACTGCTGCTCCGACTGCGAGAAGGAAGAGGGACGAGCGAACGGAGAGGCAGGTGAGGGAGCGGCCGGCGCTAAAAACAGTCTGCCCACAGCACAGACCTGCGGTTTGGGTGGTGGAGGTGAGCAGCCTCACCGGGAACCTTTCAAAGACGCCGTTCCCCCCGAGCCAGGCGAATGCCGCGGTACATCTCCATCTCTGCGGGGTCCATTGTGGTTGCGTCGTACTGTCATGGAACGGCTGTGTGGCAGGCAGGAAGTGGACCCTAACGCAGATGTCGTAAGATGAATCTTTATTTGGGTGAGTGCAGAACAGAAACAGGGGCGAAAGCAGCAAAACAGGAAGATAACCAGAACTGAAATCTAAGAACTACAGGGAACTACAGAGAAACGCAGAAGGGCCACAGCACGGGAGCAAATGACAACGACGCAACAACAGGCAGAGAAAACACCGGACCTAAATACACAAGGATAACGAGGGGAGTGGGAACAGCTGGGAGACACAGGAAACAGTAATCATACTGACAAGACTAAGGGAAGCAAAGCTGAACATGACAGTCAGAGACCAAATGACTATCAAAATAAAACAGGAAGTCAAACAGGGGAACAAGGATGCAGACCTGACACATGGAAACACAAGGAACTAGAAATAACAAACTGAGGACAGTTACAAAAGACCCATGGCCCAGGACCATGACATTAACATAAGGATACAGAGAGGTAAAGTCCACATAGTGGATTTTCTCATTTTCCTGAGCTGTATATAGCAACCATGCAGCACACGTACAGCCTCCAAACAAAGCCTCACGGGGTTGTAGAGGTTCTGGTGGGTTGAAAGCATTTAAGAGTGCTCTAACATTGGGGTCATACTGTTTAAGACTATTCCAAGTATGTTCCCACATAACATGTATTACAAACCCACTGTTTCTTAATCGCTGTAATTTGGTAAGTGTGGCAACATAAACATCTCCAAATGATTTCCCTAAAAAAGGGTGTTTTTCATGTTGAATCAGATAGCACATGGCGCACCCGTGCCAGACATACACAAGAAACTCAAACACATGGTTGCCCCCAGAATCTAAATATCCATCAACATTAAAACTTCCAACTTGTCCCTCACCTTTATTAAGAGCATGTTGGATAATCACCCACCCCCCCACCCCCATCCATCAAAACCTTTAGAGTTATGGGCAATGAAAATACGATCCCTCAAATAAGGCCTTCTAAAATGCAAGAAAAAAGCTTCAACTCAACGGCAACCTTTAGCATACCACTTTTGAACCTGGTTTGTTTGTGCACATACAAGAAATGGTTTGTGTTCACCAGTCTGGTCTACAAACATCTCAAAATCATAGTAAACTATTTTCTTACTGTCTTTTGTATTTTTTCAAGTTTCTGAATGTAACACTGATGAGTATCACCCTCAGAGATCTCCACACCACATAACACATTTGACATCATTACATTTATGTTGGGTACCTTTTTTAGTTACATAGAAAACATAACCACAATGTTGACATTTTTTTATAAATTTGACAGTTTCTAACAAACCTGTCACCTATCTGGGCTTTTTATGATGGATGTAACACTCTTTAGACCTGCAGACTTGATTACAGTCAGAACAGGTTTCTGAATAATAGAAAAACCCTTGTTTCTATTCAGGATCCTGACATACTCCGCAGTAGCCTCCACAATGATGGGATACAGGATTATTAAACCCTGTGTAACAGAAATTGCATGAATGCTTGGTGCCTAGAAAAGCTTTTAGATTTTTAATTGCATAATAGTGATTTTGAAACAGAAATAGAAATAAAACTTTATCCCTTTTGAGAGATTGTGTATCAAATTCCATCAATTCACGATCCCATTTGGTTCTGTAAAAGACAATGATCTTGCAATCCAGAGCTAGTTCAAATTTATAAACATCATTAAAGCTGACAGGTCGGTCTTCAGATATACCAGCACTTGCCTGGATTTGTTTACCTAAATCCTCTGTCTGGGAATCATTTAATTCGGGGTTAAGAAGATGAGCTAAATTAATTGCAAAACACAGGTGATTGTTATTACCAATAACATATAAAAAATGTCTTTTTTTACAAATTATTTCATTATTGAAGATTTTTTTTAAAAGGCCTCTTCTCACTACCTCTAGGTGGCAGCACAATTTGAGCTGTTAACGTTAATGAGGAGTCTGTAAAAACACTCCAATTTGATTGTACGGCTTGTAGTAAGAGGCTTTCAAATTCAGATAAATTTATATCATCACTGTCTTGAACTCTGATAATTGTAGTTCTCTGCCTTGTAGTTCGAATTGCACTAAATTGCCATGCTGAATCTGGGTCAGAAGCCTACTTATCTGTCGGTGCAGTACCTGCATCACCGATGTCAGATACTGATGTCGGTGATGCAGGTGAATCATCTGATGGCAGTGAAGCAGTTGAAGCAGGTAAAGCAGGTACAGAAACGGGTACTGGAACAGTAGGTGAAGCAGAATGTGCTGTAGAACAATTTGTTTGATCTAAACAGGGATTTTCACAGGGTCTCTGATTTAACAGGTTTACCTCGGCTAATAATTCAGATGGTATAGGCAGTTCATTAGACTGTAATTGAGCTAGAGCATTTTCGATAGCATCAAAAACATCAAATGTATTATGGTTGGGTGTGTGATTTTGAAGGGGTTCAGTAGTGTTATCACATGTATTATCAACACGGGGAGAGTTTGGGTCTGATAGTTGTAACCAGTTTCACAGCATCAATAACAGGAGTCAAAGAGATGATTTCAGGATTGGCTTGAGTAGCGTTCTCTCTATTTTCACCCTGTAACAAGGCTAGAGCTGCATTTACATTTCATTATTAGACATTTTATTGTGGTTAAATAAAATCAGGTCAAAAAAATGAATTTATTAAGGTCACTAACTCTGACATAAATGTAAATGTTTTATTAAGGTTAATAACTCTAACACAAGTGTAAATGTTTTACGAAGAACCCTAGTGCATCGGAGTCTGCGCCTCATCTCCTTTCTCCGCCTCCTTCGACATATTGATCTGCGAGCTCCAATGACACCTTTACCTCCTGAAAGATCGATATTTTTAAAATTAATAAAACAAACATAGTAAGCATACACAGATACATTTAATACTTATGTGATGTAAATGGGGGCAGCGTTGTCACCTCTGTCAACTGGAGAGGTTGCACCACAGAGAGTCTGTCTTTGACTTTCCGGTGGCTTGCAGCCCTTAGAAGCTGAACCGACCCCCCTTTGTCGGGGACAAAGGCTTCTGATTGTGAAGATAGTGGTCTAAGTCAGATATGTCTGAAATGGTTTAAAAAAAAGTTTGTCATTTTTAAAGCGTTTTGTTTTTTGTCTGAAAAAACAAAAAACAAACAAAAAAAAAACCATACCAACATCTGTATCTGAAATGAAGCCTATGAGCGTGCCATCTAACACAAAAGTAAAAAACAATTTAGAAAAGTATTTTTTAAATGACTTACAACCTAAAAAACAGAGTTTGATATACCTGAATGAACCATGTCTTCACAAAAATCCTAGAGACAATCAAAGAGTCACATTTACAGGAACAAACTAACATATTTACACTGAGGTTCTTTATAGGTTTGTGTGTTTGACAGTTACCTTTTACACCCAAATGGTAGATTTGATCATACTTCTTTCTAAGGCGGGTCTGTGATCTATAATAACCTATATATTTTTTGAGTTATGAGGCTGGAACTAAATATACAAAAGTGGAAATAAACAAACGTAACTTACCTCAACAAAAGTTGTCATTCACTTGTTTTACATGGTTGTCCGTATTTAGTAGGTTAAGTTGTTTTTTTCATAAACAAGACAGACTCCGATGTGCTCACTGTTCATCCAAACCATTTATGAATTTGATTGATCACAAGGGGGGTGGGGGTACTTATCTTACAAACCAGATGTGTCCAAGAGGTCAAAGAGGTCCAGTAACCGTTATTTTTTACATGTTACACAAACAGGCAAAGGTGGCTCCTCAAAAAGAGAGGCCCAGAATAGGGGACATAGGTGGGGTCCAGAGGCCTCCAGGCTTAGTTATTGTTATTACATTTTCTTTGTATACATTTAACACACTTTAATACACAGAGGGGAGGTGGGACCTCAAAGAGGCTCAGCATAGGGAGGGGGTCCTTAGAGTCACCGAGGCTTACTGACTATTTCTGGCTTTACACTTGAGGTTGTTAACAGATCAGTGGTATTTGAGAAGAGACTTTTTAAGATGATTTCATTTCTTCATTTACTTTAATTTTACTTTTAAAATTTAAATGTAATTTTTTATTTACTTTTTAATTTTATTTTTTAATTTTCAATTTTATTATTTAATTTTTAATTTATTTGCTTTTATTTTTTATTTTTCATTTGCTTTTATTTATTTTACTTTTCATTTTTTGATTTTTAATTAATTTTTTTAGAGGAATTAAACAAAACCCTGCCTGAGGCTAATCTGATGTTTAGGAGATGAGGAGGAGGGAGGGAGGGAGGGGAGGGGAGGGGAGGGGAGGGGAAGGGGAAGGGAGGCGGGGTGAAAGCTAAGGCTTGCTGACCTAGTTTGTTCACACTCATGGGGGTCTCAGACGCTTGAGTCGGATGACTGATGCTGTCCTCATGCCATAGCATTTGTGAAGATCTGATAAACCGAATCTTGATTTCATTTATTTTTTTAGATGGAATTAAACATATACAAATAAAATTAAATAAAGATTTCCAATGTGGTCCGCAGCAAAACGTTTCGGACATATTCAAAAGAAAAGAAAAGAAAAGAAAAAACTATACAACTATGTCTCGCAAATGAAATGATGAATCCTGTCTTTTTTTTTTTTTTTGAATTTATTTATATTCAATTACAAATAAAAAGAACCCAAATTAAAAAATATAAATACTTTAATACTTCTAGTGACACATAAGCACTACACCTGACATATATTTCCATATACCCCCTTGTACATTATTATCAAATTATAATTCATATTCAATTAAAATATGACTTCATCAATATGAAAATTACTTATCTATGTTATAGATAAGTATCTATTACTGATAAGATCTTGACATGTATTTGACAGAAGGTGGTACCTATCCCCCTCTGATGCAAAACAATAAATCTCGTGATGCTGAAGAAACAGAACTTCTTTGAAGGAGCAGAATATATGTTCTGTCATTTTGATACATAGGCTATAAAGAGCCTCACTGAGACACTTGGCTGTCAGTCCAGCAGGGCTTCAGTCCGAGAAGCCTGAAGCACTTCCTCATGTGGCTGTTTTCAGTTTAACTGTACATTCCTCTGCTGACAGCTGCTCATTCAGGCGTGGCAGACACTGATAGGACTGATGGGGGAGGTGAAGTGACATGTTTCTTTCACATTAGACAAGGTTACTCTGACCAAGAGAAGGTTATAAGGGAGATGCAGCTTTATTAGAACTTCAGATCCGGAGCAGTCACAACAAACTCTACAAGAAGAGTGTGAAGAGTGCCCCAGAATGCTTCTGCTCATCAGCTTTTATACAGTTTACATGTCATATTAATTTCTAGGCAAAAGGGGAAGTGTTACTTTTCTGGTACTTTCTACACATGCTTGCTTTTAGAATTCTTCTCAGTAAGATGTATCAAAATTTTCATACATGGTATCATTATTCTTAATAAACTGACCTTAAGCCTTGGTGCATGTGTGCTCATATCTGTAACTTGCAGTTTTCTGTCTGTCAGCTTTTAATCAACTCCCTCTTTTCTGTGTTCTCATCTACAAAAGTACTTTCTAAGCAGCTGCTGACTTTGCAACATACTGGTCAGAAGCAGACTACATATTTTCTTTCTAAGTATTGAAGGATTACTATAACAATGTAGTGATACTGTAGTATGATTAACTATAAAAGATTAATACTTTGGTTAAATCTTCCTATCACAGTGTGTGTCTGTGTTAAATAACACACTGTTGTTACTGCTGGTGCTGCCAGTTGAAACTGTGCTGCAGACTCTTTCCAGTTTTTCTGGTCTGAAAATGTTCTTGGACGACTGACAGCAGGAAACAGCATCACATCAATCATTGTCATACAAAGCAGCTTTGTTTCAAGTGTGAAGAAAGATCAATGAGAGATAACGCTGAGTTTATTGAGCAGATCAGGACCAACCTGCTCAGACTGTGTTTAGCATCACTGTCATGTTTTGTAGCTTTAAGAGTTCTTTCTGTCCACGTCTCTGATTTCATTTTTCTTTCTTGATGCAGCTGCTGTGGAAACACTTTAATATAATGGAGATCATGAGGTGGTTTAAATATTAGGATGATTTTCACCACAGGTCATCATCAATTTCAGGAAGAACAGGACTGACCCAGCTCCCCTCTACATCAACGGCGAGCGTGTGGAGAGGGTCCACACCTTCAGGTTTCTTGGTGTCCTCATCTCTGCTGATCTCTCTTGGTCAGATAACATCACAGCTGTTATCAAGAAGGCTCAGCAGCAACTTCACTTCCTGAGGGTCCTCAGGAAGAACAACTTGGACTCAAACCTGCTGCTGACCTTCTACCGCTAATCCACTGAGAGCCTGCTGACGTACTATATCACAGTGTGGTACGGCAGCTGCACTGAGGCAGACAGGGGGAGGCTTCAGAGGGTAGTCAAGACAGCACAAAGAATCGTTGGCTGCCCTCTCCCCTCCCTGATGGACATCTACACCTCCCGCTGCATCAGCAGAGCCAGGAACATCATCAAGGACAGCTCACACCCTGGCTTTGACCTCTGACCTGCTGCCCTCTGGCAGGAGCTACAGGTGCATCAAAGCCAGAACAAACAGACTCAAGAACAGTTTCTTCACCAGAGCAATCACCACCCTGAACTCTCACACTGTAACTGTGCAGCACCCACATCTCTGTGCAATATTATATTATTCATACTGAACAATATCTAACATTCCCATATTGTGTAATATCCAGTATTCATTCACTAGTGCAATATTCATCCACCAAGTGCAATATTCATCATCTTCATTATTATATGTATACACTTATTTACTTTTCTTACAATGTACAGATGCACCAATGTATGTATATATTTTTATACATTCTATTTTTTGTATATTTTACACATTGTTTATTTTTTGTATATTTCTTGATAATACTAGATTATAATATTTTTATTTTTATTTTTATTTTAGAGAGTTTGATTTTCTGTTGCATGGCACTGAACAGGAGTGGCCCTCCAATCTCATTGTACATCCTGTATAATGACAATAAAGGCATTCTATTCTATTCTATTCTATTCTATTCTATTCTATTCTATTCTATTCTATTCTATTCTAGGTACACAAAACACTAACTGAATAAGTGATGTGAAATTCATTTTTAGGTTAGGCTTCAAAATAGTTCTTAGGACATTTTGCATTCAAACACACATGTTGTAGGAGACAGCAGCACAGGGAGCTGCTACATGATGCAAACTGGAGCTCTTCCTCTTTATTCTCCCCCTGAACAGGCAGCACAGAGGCAGAGCTGAGAGAGGAACTGTTTCAGAGTTCAAAGGGTAGCACACAGCTCCACCCTGCAGTGAAATGTACACTTTGGAGGTCTCCCACTACAGAACATGACTGCTGGATGCGCTCTGACAGAGTTTGTTCACAAGTTTTTTATTAAAGCACAACTAACTTTGTGAGTCAGTAAATCAGTTTTTTTCTTCCTTTAACTGGAAACAGCCGGAACGAGCAGATCAAACCAGTTTGTTCCAAGAAGCTGACATTCAGGTTTGACATGGAAAAAAACACAGAGCAGCAAAGAAGCTGCAGGTCAGTGTCTCAGAGGACTCAGTATGTCGGTGTCTCCAGGTGAAGTGATCCAGCTCAGGTGAAGTCTTCAGCTGCACTCTGTGAACTCCTGAACCTGTGAGGAGAACCTGGACTCAGCCTCACTGATGTAAGTCTGTCTGATCATTCAGCTTTCATTTGACTCGGAAAGTGTTGGTCCTAAGATCTCAGGCTGCTCACACATGTTAATCAGAACCTCTGCAGAGCTTTGCATCTGATTAACATGTATTTGTACTTTAAGGACAAACTCGAAAAATTAAATTTTTCTCATAAGGAAAACATCCACCCATCCTGTTCAGGGTCGCTGGAGCCTATCCCAGCTGTCATAGGGCGAGAGAGGCAGGGTACACCCTGAACAGGTCGCCAGCCTGTCACAAGGCCAACACAGAGAGACAAACAACCTTTCACACCTATGGGCAATTTAGAGTAGCAATTAACCTAACCCAAGCACGAGGAGAACATGCAAACTCCTCACAGAGAGAGGGAGAGGCCTGGGCCAAGGTGGAATCGAACCCAGACCTTTCAGATGTTATTTTAGCTGTGAGGCAGCAGTGCTAACCACTGCGCAACCGTGCCGCCCAAACATCAAAACATCAAGATATATATATATTTTTTCTTTTGTCTATTTTGTCGTGTATGCAGACTGATGCATGTTTGCTGTGATAAGCTATATATTGAATAAATAAAAATATGTTTCAGAACATTTGCAGCACAAAATTTTTTTAGAACACATTTTAATCCTGAATCCAGGACAAAACAGACGTTTCCATCTGCTGGCTGTAACTTCTGATTCATAGAAAGAGCCATTAAAAATTAAACATTAAACTAATATTAATAATAATATAATATTAATAAATAAATAAAGAAGCTGAAATTAAAAAGTCAGTGTGAGTAATTAACTGTGGACATTTCATATTTACTCTGTTCAGTGTTTCTTCCACCCATTCAGCAGAGCTCCTCCCTCTGTTGCAGCCTCCTCCTCCTTTCATAAATCACACAACCTGTAGAGGGTGCTGTGAGCTGAAGGCACAAATCACTGCTGCTGATGTAGAATAGAATAGAATAGAATAGAATAGAATGCCTTTATCGTCATTATACAGCATGTACAATGAGATTGGAGGGCCACTCCTGTTCAGTGCCATGCAATAGAAAATCAAACTCTCTAAAATAAAAATGAAACTACAATAATCTAATATAATCTAAAAATATACAGAAAATAAAACACAATGTATAAAATATACAAAAAATGTATAAAAATATATACAGAAAATAAAATGTACTAAAAATACAGAAAATAAGAGAATGTATAAAAATATATACGTTGTAAGAAAAGTAAAATAAGTATATACATATAATAATGAAGATGTGAGTATTGCACCTGGTGAATGAATACTGGATATTACACAATATAGGAATGTTAGATATTGTTCAGTATGAATAATCTAATATTGCACAGAGATGTGGGTGTTGCACAGTTACAGTGGGTGAGTGTGTGAGTTCAGGGTGGTGATTGCTCTGGCGAAGAAACTGTTCTTGAGTCTGTTTGTTCTGGCTTTGATGCACCTGTAGCGCCTGCCAGAGGGCAGCAGGTCAGAGGTCAAAGCCAGGGTGTGAGCTGTCCTTGATGATGTTCCTGGCTCTGCTGATGCAGCGGGAGGTGTAGATGTCCATCAGGGAGGGGAGAGGGCAGCCAACAATTCTCTGTGCTGTCTTGACTACCCTCTGAATCCTCCCCCTGTCTGCCTCAGTGCACATGCCGTACCATACTGTGATACAGTACGTCAGCAGGCTCTCAGTGGATGAGCCGTAGAAGGTCAGCAGCAGGTTTGAGTCCAAGTTGTTCTTCCTGAGGACCCTCAGGAAGTGAAGTCACTGCTGAGCCTTCTTGATAACAGCTGTGATGTTATCTGACCAAGAGAGATCAGCAGAGATGAGGACACCAAGAAACCTGAAGGTGTGGACCCTCTCCACACGCTCGCCGTTGATGTAGAGGGGGGCTGGGTCAGTCCTGTGCTTCCTGAAGTCGATGATGATCTCTTTGGTTTTCATGGTGTTCAGTGCAGGTTGTTCTCTGAACACCAGGCTGTCATGTTCAGGACCTCCTCTCTGTAAGCTGCCTCATCTCCCTTTGAGATGAGTCCCACCACAGTGGTGTCGTCAGCAAATTTGACGATGAGGTTGTTATTGTGGGCCGGACTGCAGTCATGGGTGTAGAGACAGTACAGGAGGGGGCTCAGCACACAGCCCTGTGGGGAGCCAGTGCTCAGTGTGCGGGTGGAGGAGAGATGGGGGCCAAGTCTCACAGTCTGGGGCCGGTTGGTTAAGAAGTCCTTTATCCAGAAACATGTGAGAGGGGGGAGGCCCAGGGTGTGCAGTTTGGTGGTGAGAATATCCGGGATGATGGTGTTGAACGCTGAGCTGTAATCCACAAAGAGCTCTGCTGCTGCTCCAAGTGGCTCAACACAGAGTGGAGAGCTACAGCGATGGCGTCCTCTGTGGATCTGTTTGCACGATATGAAAACTGATGGGTGTCGAAAGTGGGAGTGGGGGGGGGGGGTCTTTGATGTGCTGGAGAACCAGCCCCTCAAAGCACTTCATGATTACCGGTGTGAGGGCCACAGGGCGGTAATCATTTAGGCTGGTGACAGATGACCGTTTGGTGAGAATGTGAGCTGGTGGGCACACACTCTGATCACCTTGCCAGGTACTACGTCTGGTCCAGCAGCCTTCCTGGGGTTACTGCCAAGAGCACGCGCCGCACCTCATTGCTAACAGTCACATTTCCGATAGAGAACTTAATGTAGTCCAGTACCGTCCCTGTGAATGTTTCTAGGTCCTCGTGTTCGAATAAGTCCCAGTCTGTGTGTGTGAAGCAGTCCTGTAGGTCGGAGAGTGCGTTTTCAGGCCAGGTTGTAATGGTTTTTACAGTAGGCCTGGCTCTCCGTCTGAGGGGGGTGTATGCTGGGGTGAGCAGCAGGGAAAGATGGTCGGACTGGCCGAGGTGGTGGAGGGGTTTGGCTCTGTAAGCGTGCTTAATGTTGGAGTAAACATGGTCCAGAGTGTTCTCCCCTCTTGTAGAACATTTGACATGTTGGTGGAATTTCGGGAGTACAGTCTTTAAGTTGGTCTTGTTAAAGTCTCCTGTGATAATAAGAACACCGTCGGGGTGGACCTGCTGCTGTTCATTAATTGTGTTCAGCAGGAGAGAGAGCGCCATGCTAACATTAGCATTGGGAGCTATATACACAGCTGTGACGATCACTACTGTTGGCTCTCTAGGCAGAAAAAAAGGCCGACATCTTACAGACATGTATTCAAGGTCTGGGGAACAATGTTTGTCTATGATTGTTCCATTGTTATACCAGTCCTCATGCACGTAAATACAGAGACCCCCTCCCCTGCTCTTACTGGAGTCCTTTGTCCGATCCCCGCATAGCAGAGTGTGGCCTGCTAGCTGCACGCTAGCATCGGGGATCTGCGGGTTTTGCCAGGTCTCGGTGATAATCATTACACAACAGTCACGAACATAGAGATTTCCAGCCAGCTGTAACTCTAGGTTGTCCATTTTATTTACCATGGATCTGGCGTTGGAGAGCTACAGGCTCAGCAGAGGAGGCCTGTGTGGTTGGCGTTTTAGCTTCAGCATAAGGTCGGACCTGAAGCCCTGCTTCTGCTTCCTGTCCCTCTGCTCTTGGTGGAGCCTTCCAGACCCAATAATCCACAGACCACCCAGCGTCTTTCTATGTCGTCAAGGATGTAGTGATAATCACTCAATACCAATATCTTGTGCCGGGAGCCAATATCCACAAGATCCTGGCATGTGTAGTAGTTGTTCCCAGAGACAAATGCACAAAAACTGACAAATAAAAAACACAAAAGGTACAATAAACATCATTGAAAGGAAGAACCATGTGCCACTGCATCTGTGCACACCGCCATCTGGGATTAGAGCTCTAACAGATGTCTGAATGATCTACAGCCATTAAAGCTTAAATCTCTTCTTTCTTCAGAACCAGGAATGCATAAAAATGAATACCAGTTATGTCAGGTTTTTCAGACTCATTATTGGTCTAATAATTGGTAATAGAACTGATTTTAATCAACTGGTTCTCTTAAAAATATGTTATGAACATAACCACAGATTTACTCATTATTTTACCCATCATTCTGTGACTCTGATTAGGATAAGGAGTTAAGAAATTAATCAGACAAGAATAGAAGATTCTAAATAACCCTTCAGAGATATTATAACTATTACTAATACTATAATATATACTATAAATAAAAACTGAACTTATAAACTTTTTTCTCTTGTGTTTTTACAGTGCAAAGATGAAAGAGCTTCTGGAGACACTGAGCCATTTGGGAGAGAAGGAACTCAAATATTTTAAGTGGTATCTGCAGAAACCTGAGTTACTGGATGGTTTACCAGCCATCCCAAAGAGTGATCTTCAAATAGCTGACAGACAGAAAACAGTAAATTTGATGACCAAGATATACAAAACTGAAGATGCTGTGGAAGTCACAAGGAAGATTTTGGATAAAGTAAAGATTCATACAAGTCAGTGCAAGGAAGAAATAAAATGAAACATTTGGTGCAGTCTGCAGATAACATGAAATTAATCTTATGAAGCCTATTTATGAACTCATAAGCTGTATTACATAACTATTTTTTTACACTGACTTCTAAAAAAAAGTCACCCTCTGAAACTCTACTAGAAGATGTGAATGTAGCACTACGGACAATCCCTACTTTGACTTGAGGTGGTTGACTATAAGATGAACAGCCACAAGGAGCAGTACCCTCTATAGAAAAGACAATTAGAGGCTAAGGTCAAGGCGTCACAGAGGGAAGTTAGCCAGTTATTAAGGTTCTGATCTGGTTTATTCTCCTGGCTTCTGTGTCTCTGGTATACCTCTTCAAGCGGTTAGAGAAGGCTTTGAATCTTTGCTTCGTATTAAGGCCTCAGCAATGGACAGCTTGATGTACTTCTTAGGGACTCCTTTCCTCGATCTTAGTCTTTAGTCGTCTTTTCCACAGAGGGTACTGCTTCTTGTGGCTATTGTTCATCTTAGAGTGAAGCATCTCGAGGATTACTGTTGCCGTGGGATTGATCAGATGGCCAAGGTTGGTCATAGCACCACATTCAAATCTTTTAGTAGACTTTCAGATTGCACTTTATATAGTCTTGGTAATCTGCCATGGAGGGTCCAGGTTTCCTCCCTATTCCGAAGTCTGTAGTGTTGCCATTACACTATCCATGTAAAAATATAATGAAGAATAGAATAGAATAAAATAGAATAGAATGCATTTGTTGTCATTATACAGAATATACAATGAGACTGCATTATATTATATATAATAATATAATATCATGAACACATTTAGAAAGGCCTGTTCATGATTTCAGACTTCTTCCAACAGATAAAACTTCACAAGTTTTGCTGACACAAAAAAACCCAGCTCAGACCTTTTTGTCAGAAGGTAAGCGTTTAATACTTTCAGTAAAAAATCACTGAAGTTTTACCACATGAAGCTGACCAATTAGAGTGCTTATTTCAACTTGGTCTTTAACTGGCTGCTGTTGTCTTACTGGAACTAAAAAACAGCCTGTAACTGAATCAGCTGACAAGTCTGGTGCAAGCTACACTGGTGCAAGCTTATATAAAAACCATCCATCCATTTTCTTCCTCTGGGTTGTGCAGCCTAAGAAGAGAAGCCCAGAACCCCCTCTCCCCAGCCACCTCCTCCAGCTCATCAGAGGGGATCCCAAGGCATTCCCAGGCCAGCCAAGAGATATAATCTCTCCAGTGTGTCCTGGGTCTGCCCCGGGGCCTCCTCCTGGTAGGACATGCCTGGAACACTTCATATAAAAGTCACCCAGGAGGCATCCTAATCAGATGCCTGAACCAGCTCAACTGACTCCTTTCAATGTGGAGGAGCAGCGGCTCTACTTTGAGCCCCTCCTGAATGGCTGCACTCCTCACCCTGTCTCGAAGGGAGAGGCCAGTCACCCTTTGGAGGAAGCTCATTTCTGTATTTCATTCTTGTATTTGTGATCTTGTTCTTTCGGTCACTACTCAAAGCTCATGACCATAGGTGAGGGTAGGGACGATCGACTGGTAAATCGACAGCTTTGCTTTTAGGCTCGGCTCTCTCTTCACCACAACAGACAGGTGAAGCATCCACATAACTACTGATGCATCCACAAGCCATCTGTCAATCCCCTGTTCTCTTCTTCCTTCACTCATGATTAAGACCCCAAGATGCTTGAACTCCTCCACCTGGGGGAGAAACTCGTCCCAGAACCAAAGTGGGCACTCCACCCTTTTCTGACTGAGGACCATTGCCTCAGACTTAGAGGTGCTGAGGCCACCACTTGGCTATGCCTAGAAATTCTCTCCATAAAAATTATGAACAGAATCAGTGAGAAAAGGCAGCCTTGGTGAAATCCAACACCCACAGGAAATGAGTCTGACTTAATGTGGACCAAGCTCTCCCTGTGATTGTACAGGGACTGAATGGCCTGCAATAATGGGCCAGACACCCTATACTCCCAGAGCACCTCCCACAGGATCCTCCGAGGGACACGGTTGAATGTCTTCTCTAGGTCTACAAAACACATGTCGACTGGATGGGAAAACTCCCATCCACACTCAAATATCCTCAAGAGGATGAAGAGCCAGTCCAGCTTCCAACCCCCATGGCACAGACCTTACCAGGGAGGCTGAGGAGTATGATCCTCTGCTGATTGGAGCACACCCTCTCCCGTCTTAAAGATCGGGAGCACCAACCCTGTCTGCCAATCTAGTGGCACCACTCACTCAGAGCCTTCAGGAACTCAGGGCGAATCTCGAATCCCCAGGGGCCCTGCCACAAGGAGTTGTTTAACCTCCTCAATTCTGCTTCCACTGCAGAATGCCTGTCAGTGGGATTAAAGAAGGTCCTTGAAGTATTCCTTCCATCACCTGACTACAGCCTGAACTGAAGTTACAAGTACCCCACCCACATTATAGACCATGTGAGTAGAGCACCGCTTTTCTCTCCTGAGTCGTCTGACGGTTTGCCAGAATTGCTTTGAGGCCATCTAAAAGTCTTTTTCGGAAAGTGTTTTTCCATGTCCTCAAGGAATTCCTCCAGCACCTGAGTTTTTGCTTCACCCACTCCCCGAGTCACGTTCCGCTTGGCCTGCTGGAACCTGTCAGCTGTCTGACCTGAATATTAAACCGTTACAAAAAAACATTTTCTTGAAACAGTGGATTTTTTTCCCCTACTTTTGTTGCAAAATGTTGTCCAAATTAAGTTTAACATGTTGCTTATAAAATGGAAATGAAATGTCAAAAATAAAATAACCAATACCAAACATTTGTAGTAAGAAAAAGAAGACAGTGGAAAGTGAACAGCAGGGTTTTGCTATCAGTCAATGTAATATTTGTTTCCTTGGTTTTTTTTTTTTTCTTTTATCATTTCTTAAAATTTTAATTTTGAAATTGTTAGGGTCATTACTGTTGACAAGATTCCTAGTGGGGAGTATGTCCACATTGTTAGAGAGAGGATACAAAGAGTTGTTGAATTAAAAAAAAAAAAAAGGAAAAGAAAGAGAAAGAGAAACAAAAAGAGAATGGAAAAAAAGGAACAAGGTCCTGGAATTTCCAGAAACTTTTTTCCTTTTATCCACATTTTATTTCAGGGTGGTCTTGCCCAAGGACACTTGGTCACATAATATGAAGGAGTTGGGAATAAAACACCAACCTTCCAATTACAAGACAACCCACTCTACCAGGCAGATCTGCTTTATACCCTCTTTGACTGGGTCATTGTGATTTTTGGAAAGTTGCAGGAGGGCAAATATGGCCAATGGTACAGTTGGTGAGTCATGTGGCTAAACAAAACCAAAAAAAATATGATTTCAGGTTGTCCTGTATCAGCACACAATGGTACATGATCATGCACCACTGTTAAGGTTGTTTCTGCTGAAGGGTACCTCTGAGTTAGCGCAGTACATCACAGCAAATCTCTTTACTGACCAGAGGACACAGTGAACAACCTTGTGACTATGCCCAACTGTGAACTCTTCCACTACAAACTGCTCAGTTGCAGTTGGAGACTCACCTCTCATAAGCAATTCTGACTCTTTTTTTCCAATTTTTCTGTTTATGATCTGACTCCAGGAAATTTTTATCACTCTATATGAAAATCAGAGTTCTGCATGTTTTAAAACATGTCAAAGGCAGCACCTTTAGGGTAGATCCAGTCTGAGTTTTCAATAAATTGTAAACAATTTTGCTAAATGATCATCAACATGACCATTAGTACAGCAAGCTAAAGATGTGACTTTTTCTTGCTGACATCTACTTATTTGATGCATTTGTTCATTAAGAGGCTCTTAAGAAGTGTCAGCCTAAACTCAAAGAGAAGCTGAAGAAGAAGTTCCAGCATATGTTTGAAGGGATTCCTGACAAAGGAACTCTGACCGTCCTGAATCAGGTCTACACAGAACTCTACATCACACAGGGAGTTACAGAAGAGGTCAATAACGAGCATGAGATCAGACAGATTATAACAGCATCCAGGAAACCAGAAAGACCAGAAACAACAATCGGAAAAGAAGACATTTTTAAAGCTCCACGTGGAAAAGAAATCAGAACTGTCCTTACAATGGGAGTGGCTGGCATTGGAAAAACCATATTAACACAGAAATACACCCTCTACTGGGCTGAAGACAAAGCCAACCAGGACATCCAGTTCATATTCCCATTCACTTTCAGAGAGCTGAATGTGCTAAAAGAGAAAAAGTTGAGCTTGGTGGAACTTGTTCATCACTTCTTTCCTGAAACCAAAGAAGCAGGAATCTGCAGCTTTGAAGACTTCCAGGTTGTGTTCATCTTTGATGGTCTGGATGAATGTCACCCTCCCCTGGACTTTGACAAGACTGAAAGTGTGACTGATGTTACAGAGTCAACCGCAGTTCATGTACTTCTAACAAACCTCATCAGGGGGAAAATTCTTCCTTCTGCTCGCCTCTGGATAACCACACGACCTGCAGCAGCCAATCAAATCCCTCCAGACCGTGTTGACATGGTGACAGGGGTCAGAGGGTTCACTGACCCACAGAAGGAGGAGTACTTCAGGAACAGATTCAGAGATGAGGAGCAGGCCAGCAGGATCATCTCCCACATCAAGAGATCACGAAGTCTCCACATCATGTGCCACATCCCAGTCTTCTGCTGGATCACTGCTACAGTTCTAAAAGATGTGCTTACAAGCAAATTTCTCAGAGGAGAGCTGCCCAAGACCCCAACTGAGATGTACATCCATTTCCTGGTGGTTCAGACCAAGGTGAAGACAGTCAAGTATGAAGAAGGATCTGAAACAGAGAACAGGAAGATGATTGAGTCTCTGGGAAAACTGGCTTTTGATCAGCTGCAGAAAGGAAACCTGATCTTCTATGAATCAGACCTGACAGAGTGTGGCATCGATATCAGAGCAGCCTCAGTGTACTCAGGAGTGTTCACACAGATCTTTAAAGAGGAGAGAGGGCTGTACCAGGACAAGGTGTTCTGCTTCATCCATCTGAGTGTTCAGGAGTTTCTGGCTGCTCTTCATGTCCATCTGACCTTCATCAACTCTGGACTCAATCTGCTGGAAGAACAACCAGCAACCTCCCAGAAGTCTGAAACAGGAGAATCTGCAGAGAAATCCTTCTACCAGACTGCTGTGAACAAGGCCTTACAGAGTCCAAATGGACACCTGGACTTGTTCCTCCGCTTCCTCCTGGGTCTTTCACTGGGGACCAATCAGAGTCTCCTACGAGGCCTGCTGACACAGACAGGAAGTAGCTCACAGACCAATCAGGAAACAGTCCAGTACATCAAGAAGAAGCTCAGTGAGAATCTGTCTGCAGAGAAAAGCATCAATCTGTTCCACTGTCTGAATGAACTGAATGATCGTTCTGTAGTGGAGGAGATCCAACAGTCCCTGAGATCAGGAAAGCTCCCCACAGATAAACTGTCTTCTGCTCAGTGGTCAGCTCTGGTCTTCATCTTACTGTCATCAGAAGAACATCTGGATGTGTTTGACCTGAAGAAATACTCTGCTTCAGAGGAGGTTCTGCTGAGGCTGCTGCCAGTGGTCAAAGCCTCCAACAAAGCTCTGTAAGTATTTGTGTTCTCATCAATCACTAAACTGCCTTTTCAAAAGCAGAACAAATCTGTTATTTGTTAACTATTTTCTCATTATCACCTCTTTAGACTGAGCAGTTGTAACCTGTCAGAGACAAGCTGTGAAGCTCTTTGCTCAGTTCTCAGATGCCAAGGATCCAGTCTGAGAGAGCTGGACCTGAGTAACAACAACCTGCAAGATTCAGGAGTGATGCTACTGTTGGCTGGACTGGATAATCCAAGCTGTAAGCTGCAAACTCTGAGGTCAGATGATATTACTGTTTTTTATGCTTTAAAAATGGGTTTATTACTAATACAAAATCTTATTCATGATGTCATTGAAATATTCAACAAATTCTTTATTGTCATTATGCTGTCACAAAACAAAATTCTCTGTCTTAAAAGTTTAAAAGTACTTAAGACAGTGACAGACAACAAATAAATATACGCAACAGGGAAAATTATACACAATATAGAAAGAATTAAAGTGCAGCTGTTCAGTGCATGATTTATAAGGTGTGAGTTGTGAATATGTCTGCATGCATGGCGGTTATAAGGGTCCACAGGTCTGACAATTCTTGTTTTTATGGTTCTATACCATCTTACACAAGACAGAGGGACAACTCTTGGAGACAGCTTTGAGAAAACCCAACAGTCAAAATGACCTCGTATGAGCAAGGACTTGGCAACAATGGAAAGGAAAAAGTCCCTTTTAACAGGAAGAAACCTCTAGCAGAACCAGGCTCAGGGAGGGGCAGTCATCTGCTGCGAATGGTTGGGGCGAGAGGAAAGACCGGACAAAAGACACACTGTTGAAGAGAGCCAGAGATTAATAATAACTAATGATTAAATGCAGAGTGGGGTATAAACAGAGTAAAAGAGGTGAATGAAAATAAAGCATGTATGGTGGGAACCTTGTATCTGAGGAGAAGAATTTTAAGTGCAATTCTAGATTTAACAGGGAGCCAATGAAGAGAAGCCAATATGGGAGAAATCTGCTCTCTCTTTCTAGTCCCTGTCAGTACTCTAGCTGCAGCATTTTGGATCAGCTGAAGGCTTTTCAGGGAGTTTTTAGGACAGCCTGATAATGATGAATTACAATAGTCCAGCCTAGAAGTAATAAATGCATGAATTAGCTTTTCAGCATCAGTCTGAGAAAGGATGTTTCTAATTTGAGAAAAATTACACAAATATAGAAAAGGAAAAAAACAAAACAGTATTACATATTTGCTCCATCCATCCATCCATTCTCTCCCGCTTATCCGGGGCCGGGTCGCGGGGGCAGGAGCCTAAGCAAAGAAGCCCAGGCTTCCCTCTCCCCAGCCACCTCCTCCAGCTCATCCGGAGGGACCCCAAGGCGTTCCGAGGCCAGCCGAGAGATATAATCCCTCCAGCGTGTCCTGGGTCTACCACGGGGCCTCCTCCCAGTGGGACATGCCCGGAACACCTCACCCAAGAGGCGGCCAGGAGGCATCCTAATCAGATGCCCGAGCCACCTCAACTGGCTCCTTTCGATGTGGAGGAGCAGCGGCTCTACTCTGAGCCCCTCCCTGATGGCCGCACTCCTCACCTTATCTCTAAGGGAGAGGCCAGCCAGCCTTTGAAGGAAACTCATTTCTGCTGCTTGTATTCGCGATCTTATTCTTTCGGTCACTACCCAAAGCTCGTGACCATAGGTGAGGGTAGGAACGTAGATCGACCGGTAAATCGAGAGCTTCGCTTTTACACTAAGCTCTCTCTTCACCACGACAGACGGGTGCAGCGTCCGCATCACTGCAGAAGCAGCCCCGATCCGTCTGTCAATCTCCCGCTCCCTTCTCCCATCACTCGTGAACAAGACCCAGAGATACTTGAACTCCTCCACTTGGGGCAAGAACTCGTTTCTGAGCCGGAGAGGGCACTCCACCCTTTTTCCGGCTGAGGACCATGGCCTCAGACTTAGAGGTGCTGATTCTCATGCCGGCCGCTTCACACTCTGCTGTGAACCGTTCCACTGCGAGCTGGAGGCCATCCCCTGATGAAGCCAACAGGACAGCATCATCTGCAAAAAGCAGAGATGAGACTCTGAGGCCACCAAGGAAGAAGCCTTCCGCCACATGGCTACACCTAGAAATTCTGTCCATAAAAATTATGAACAGAATCGGTGACAAAGGGCAGCCCTGACGGAGTCCAATACCCACAGGAAACGAATCCGACTTATTACCGGCTATACGGACCAAGCTCTCACTGCGGTTGTACAAAGTGTGAATGGCCCGCAACAACGGGCCAGACACCCCATACTCCCACAGAACCTCCCAAAGGACACCCCGAGGGACACGGTCGAATGCCTTCTCCAAGTCCACATAGCACATGTAGACTGGTTGGGCAAACTCCCACGCACACTCGAATATCCTTGAGAGGATAAAGAGCTGGTCCAGCGTTCCACGACCAGGACGAAAACCGCATTGTTCCTCCTGGATCTGAGGTTCAACTAACGGACGGACCCTCCTTTCCAGCACCCTGGCATAGACCTTACCGGGGAGGCTGAG
The DNA here is from genome assembly GCA_013435755.1 of Amphilophus citrinellus. Classification (NCBI taxonomy): domain Eukaryota; kingdom Metazoa; phylum Chordata; class Actinopteri; order Cichliformes; family Cichlidae; genus Amphilophus; species Amphilophus citrinellus. Next base: position 999,682 of record CM024212.1, read on the forward strand.
GAGTGTGATCCCCCGAAAGTTGGAGCACACCCTCCGGTCTCCCTTCTTAAAGATGGGGACCACCACCCCGGTCTGCCAATCCATTGGCACTGCCCCAGATCTCCACGCGATGTTGCAGAGGCGTGTCAACCAAGACAACCCTACAACATCCAGAGCCTTCAGGAACTTAGGGCGAATCTCGTCCACCTCAGGGGCCTTGCCACCAAGGAGTTGTTTAACTGCCTCAGTGACCTCACCCCCAGTGATGGTCAAGTCATCCCCCTCATCCCCAGACTCTGCTTCCACTACAGAAGGCGTGTCAGTGGGATTCAGGAGGTCCTCGAAGTATTCCTTCCACCGTCCGACTATAGCCTCAGTTGAAGTCAGCAGCACCCCACCCGCACTATAAACCGTGTGAATGGAGCACTGCTTTCCCCTCCTGAGTCGCCTGACGGTTTGCCAGAATCGCTTCGATGCCGTCCGAAAGTCTTTTTCCATAGCCTCACCGAACTCCTCCCACACCCGAGTTTTTGCTTTGGCCACTGCCCGAGCTGCATTCCGCTTGGCCTGCCGATACCTGTCAGCTGCCTCCGGAGTCCCACAGGCTAACCAAGCCCGATAGGACTCTTTCTTCAGCTTGATGGCTCCCTTCACCTCCGGTGACCACCATCTGGTTCGGGGGTTACCACCACGACAGGCACTAGCCACCTTGCAGCCACAGCTCTGAGCAGCAGCCTCAACAATGGAGGTGCGGAACATGGTCCATTCGGACTCAATGTCCTCAGCCTCCCTCGGAATGCTGTCGAAGTTCTGCCGGAGGTGAGAGTTGAAGATCTCCCGGACTGGGGCTTCTGCCAGGCGTTCCCAGCACACCCTCACAATACGTTTAGGTGTGCCAGGTCTGTCCAGCATCTTCCCCCGCCACCTGATTCAACTCACCAGCAGGTGGTGATCAGTTGACAGCTCAGCTCCTCTCTTCACCCGAGTGTCCAGAACATACTGCCGCAGATCTGATGATACGATTACAAAATCGATCATCGACCTGCGACCTAGGGTGTCCTGGTGCCATGTGCACTTATGGACTTCCTTGTGTTCGAACATGGTGTTTGTTATGGACAAACTGTGGTTTGCACAGAAGTCCAATAACAAAACACCATTCGGGTTCAGATCGGGCAGGCCGCTCCTCCCAATCACGCCCCTCCAGGTCTCACTGTCATTGCCCACATGAGCGTTGAAGTCTCCCAGCAAGACTATGGAGTCACCACATGGAGCACTCTCCAGCACCCTTCAATTCACATATTTGCTCAATATGTGAATTGAAGGTCATATCCTGGTCAAACGTGACTCCAAGATTTCTGATAGTGTTACTGGAGGCCAAGGTAATGCCATTCGGAGTATCTGTTTAGACTTGTAGGGCGGAGTAAAATAACTACCTCACATGCTTTTATGCATGTCTGTCAGCTTCAGGGCATGCTCCTAACAAGATGACAGGTAGTGTCTTGGGTGGTCACCTCACAGTTCTGGACCAGGGGATTAATGAGCACCTGGACAATTTGAGCTGCAGTCTGGTGATGTTGAATGGACCAGAACATAATGTCCCAGAGGCGTTCTATTGGATTTAGATCAGGCAAGTGTGTGGACCTGGCAATGTATCAGTTCCATCATCCTCCAGGAACTGCCTGCATGCTCTCACCATATGAGACCCCATTCAGTCATATCATAACAATACTTGTATTGTATTATGTATTCCACCCAAGGCAACAGCTGTCGTTCCATTTGAAGTTTATCATGAAACTGTTACTAGGATACAGACTTAACATCCAGAGGCACTTACAATTTCAGGAGACTTAAGCCATGTTTCTCCCTCCTCCCACCTGACTGAATCACAAAATTTGTTGATTGCTCTACCACAGAAAATAAAACCCTTGATCTACTGTATGCCAGTGTCAAAGAAGCTTGCAGCTCTACTGCTGTACCATCACTTGTCAGATCAGACCACAGCCTAGTTTTTCTGTAGTCATCTTGCAAACTCTGTGTGGAGAGACAACTTGCAACTAAATACACTGTCAGGAAATGGAGACCTGATGCTACCAAGGCTCTAAGGGACTGCTTTAAAGAAAAGACTAAATACACTGGAAGCCACCCTGAACAAGTCTCATCACCCACTTCATAACACCTTTATACAACAAAAAACATCAATATTGGAAGAATCCTCCCTCTATTGTAAGACGAGTGATAGAGAAAATCATTTGTACCCACAGCCATCAGGCTTTTCAATTTTTATACAAATAACAGATGAGCTATGTCAGATACATGAATTTCTCGCTGGGATCAATAAAGTCATTATTATTCTTAATTATTGAGTTCCATAGAGTTGTGTGTTAGAACATTTAATTATAAATGCTTCCCTTAGACAATATTATTAGCAGGCATAGTACAAATTTTCACTGCTATGCAGATGATACCCAGCTTTATCTATGCATGAATCCAGATGACACACACCTATTAGTTAAATTGCAGGAATGTCTTAAAGACATAAAGACTAGGATGACCTCTAATTTCCTGCTTCTATATTCAGATAAACCTAAAGTTAAAGTTCTCAGCCCCACAAACCTTATAAACATGGTGTCAAACTGGATCCTTATTATGGATTCAAGGTTCAAGAGTTTATTGTCATATACACCACAAAACACAGTGGTAATGCTGAGCAATGAAATTCTTATTTTGTGAGTTTCCTACACAATTACAATAAATAATAAATAAATTTAAAATAAAATGAAAGAATAATAAGCATAGAAAAAAAAGTAACTAAATAAAGCATGTACAACATATGCAGCTGTCCCAGGGTGAGAGGCAGGATACACCCTGTAAAGACTGTCAGCCTGTCGCAGGGCCAACAGAGATAGACACACAACCATCCACACCTTTGGGCAATTTAGAGTAGCCAGGTAGCCCCTTAACTGGCCAGGGCCCGGTGACGGGCCGTTTGTAGTCCCTTTTATATGGCAGGCTAGACCCTCCCATTTTTATTGACACGTCATTCGGCCAATCATGTAACTGGCTGCACCAAATCACCTGACAAAGCTACGTGATGCCCTCTCAGTATTATTGGCTCTGGGAAACCCATTTCTTAACATGATTGGCCGAATGAGGTGTCAATCAAACTGGGCGGGTCTAGCCTGCCATATAAATGCACTTCATTCAGCCCGTGGACCAGACGCGGCCGGTTAATAGGCTATGAAATGGGTTGTTCAGAGCCAATAATAACCAGAGGGTGTTATGTAGTTGTTTCAGGTGATTTTTTTGCTGCCAGTTAAGGGGTTAACCTAACCCCAGTAATTGCATGTCTTTGGACTGTGGAAAGAAACCCACGCAGACACGGGGAAAACATGCAAACTCTGCAGAGAGAGAGAGAGGACTGGGCCAAGGTGGAATTGAACCCAGACCTTCTAGATGTTATTCTAACTATAAGGCAGCAGTGCTAACCACCATGGCACTGTGCTGGGATAGGCTTGTTCACCTGACCTTCCTTCCACAGTCCATAGACATGCATTTAGTTGGTTTAGGTTAATTGGTGATCTTAAATTGCCCTTAGGTGTGAATAGTTGCGTGTCACTAAGTGTAACCCTGTGACAGGCTGGTGACCTGTCCAGGATATACGCAACTGGGCTAGGCTCCAGCCCCCCTGCAAAATCAATAAGTGGAAGAAAATGGATGGAATCAAGAAGAATTTATTGTCATTATATGTCAAGACATTAATGAAATTATGTTCCAGAACACCAATCCAACAAATACAACGAACAAACAAAACAAACAGGGAAGACAGGTGTCTGAGGTCATGCAGCCGTTATGCAGTGCTACCTTTAAGAAAAGAAAGAAAACAAACACACACAGGGTAATTAGGTTAAAAAAAATTCATATGTACCAGGGTCCAAAAAACACCTTAGCTTAGCATATCGCACATTTAAAGCCGGGATAGCAATATGGTTTGGGGGGGGGCATTGCCAATGGAGATGAGAGGGTCAGGGCATTATGGAGCCATAACAGCCATGACAGTTCGCTGATAGTGATGGACGACAGCAGGCCTGGTACGCCAGATACAGCTAAAAGAAAAATCACAAATTGGGCTGGAAGGAAGAGCGTCTGGTGCACACTGACCTGGAGAGATATGATTACAGCCGCAAGGCCGGCTAGGGAGACAAATTCCTGATAATGCAGAACTTGTTTTGGAACAGGCTGCTGGTTATTTTTCCAACAGCCTTCAGTTTCACTGGGGAACCCATTCAGTAAATCCAATAATCCAAATTGCAGTTACCATCTTCGCCATGCAGAACCGATCTCATCCCTTTCACCTGCGAGCACATTCACAGCTGGACTACGCATCCAGCTTGCGCCTCAGGTCCAACAGGCTCTGAGTCTGAGTCTGAGTCTGAACGGTGCTGCATAGCCCATCCATCTGGTTCTGCAGAGTCGGCAAACGCCGAACTGCTGGCCAGATTTTCTTAATTTCCCGGTATATCAGGTATCCTCCGAACCCAGACAGAAGAGATCCCGTTACCAAAAAGCCAAATATCTTTTCATCCTGGCGCTGTGACTTGGTGTTGCTCTCACTGTGGTATTGTATCACTTCCTATTCCAGTTTCGGAGCACAGTCGTGTTTTGCTGTCTGTTAGCTGTTAAATCTGTATGGCCCAATGTATCTGGATAACAAGATATTTTAGTGTAATCTTCACCTCCTTTATCTAGAGCACACTCTTTGCTGAATCACCTGTATTCACATTATTCGCTTTATTTGTTTTTAGAAATTTGCTAGTTTAGCACAGCTAGTAGCTTAGCTCTTAGCCAAATCACTACCAGCATGGCTTCTTCTCCTGTCTCTCCTGCACTTTCCTGCTCTGGGTGTCACATGTTTAGTTACTCCTCGGCCTCCTTTAGCAGTAACGGTACTTGTAATAAATGTAGTCTGTTTGTAGCTCTGGAGGCCAGGCTTTCTGAATTGGAGACTCGGCTCCGCACCCTGGAAAATCCTATATCTAGCCAGGCCCCTGTAGCGGGTGCGGACCATGGTAGCTTAGCCGCCGTTAGCTCCCCCCCAAGCAGATCTCGAGCAGCAGGGAAAACAGGCCGGCTGGGTGACTGTGAGGAGGAAGCGTAGTCCTAAGCAGAAGCCCCGGGTACACCACCAACCTGTTCACGTCTCTAACCGTTTTTCTCCACTCGGCGACACACCCGCCGAGGAACAAACTCTGGTTATTGGCGACTCTGTTTTGAGAAACGTGAAGCTAGAGACACCAGCGACCATAGTCAAATGTCTTCCAGGGGCCAGAGCAGGCGACATTCATAGAAATTTGAAACTGCTGGCTAAGGCTAATCGTAGATTTGGTAAGATCGTTATTCACGTCGGCAGTAATGACACCCGGTTACGCCAATCGGAGGTCACTAAAATTAATATTGACTCGGTGTGTAACTTTGCAAAAACAATGTCGGACTCTGTAGTTTTCTCTGGGCCCCTCCCCAATCAGACCAGGAGCGACATGTTTAGCCGCATGTTCTCCTTGAATCGCTGGCTGTCTGAGTGGTGTCCAAAAAACGACGTGGGCTTCATAGATAATTGGGAAAGTTTCTGGGGAAAACCTGGTCTTGCTAGGAGAGACGGCATCCATCCCACTTTGGATGGAGCAGCTCTCATTTCTAGAAATCTGGCCAAATTTATTAACCCTCCTAAAATCTGACTACCCAGGGTTGAGACCAGGAAGCAGAGTTGCAGTCTTACACGCCTCTCTGCAGCTTCTCTCCTCCTGCCATCCCCCCAAAACCCCATCCCCATAGAGTCGGTGCTGCTCCCAGACCACCAAAAAACAAAGCTAAAATCAGCAAAAAGCTATTTAAGCATAAAAATTCAAAAACAATAAATAATAGAGCTTCATCAACTGCACCAAAGAATAAAACAATTAAATGTGGATTATTAATCATTAGGTCTCTCTCTTCCAAGTCCCTGTTAGTAAATTATTTAATAATTGATCAACATATTGATTTATTCTGCCTTACAGAAACCTGGTTACAGCAGGATGAATATGTTAGTTTAAACGAATCAACACCCCCGAGTCACAGTAACTGTCAGAATGCTCGAAGCACAGGTCGAGGAGGAGGAGTAGCTGCAATCCTCAATTCCAGCTTATTAATTAATTAAAGACCCAGACAAAGTTTTCATTCTTTTGAAAGCCTGACTCTTAGTCTTGTCCATCCTAATTGGGAAAATCAAAAACCTGTTTTATTTGTTATTATCTATCGTCCACCTGGTCCTTACTCAGAGTTTCTGTCTGATTTCTCAGACTTTTTATCTGATTTAGTGCTCAGTTCAGATAAAATCATTATAGTGGGTGATTTTAACATCCATGTAGATGCTGAGAATGACAGCCTCAACACTGCATTTAATCTATTGTTAGATTCAATTGGCTTCTCTCAAAATGTAAAGGAGCCCACCCACCACTTTAATCATTCTCTGGATCTTGTCCTAACATATGGCATAGAAACTGAAGACTTAACAGTATTCCCTGAGAGCCCCCTCCTGTCTGATCATTTCTTAGTAACATTTACATTTACTTTAATGGATTACACAGCAGTGGGGAATAAGTTTTATTACAGTAGAAGTCTTTCTGAAAGTGCTGTAACTAAGTTTAAGGATCTAATTCCTTCATTATTATGCTCTTCAGTGCCAACACAGTGCAGAGCAGCTACCTAAACTCTGCTCCCAGTGAGGTCGATTATCTCGTCAATAGTTTTACATCCTCACTGCGTATGACTTTGGATACTGTGGCTCCTCTGAAAAGGAAAGCTTCAAATCAGAAGTGCCTGACTCCGTGGTATAATTCACAAACGCACAGCTTAAAGCAGATAACCCGAAAGCTGGAGAGGGAATGGCATCTCACTACATTAGAAGATGCTCATTTAGCCTGGAAAAAGAGTTTGTTGCTCTATAAAAAAGCCCTCCGTAAAGCTAGGACATCTTACTACTCATCATTAATTGAAGAAAATAAGAACAACCCCAGGTTTCTTTTCAGCACTGTAGCCAGGCTGACAAAGAGTCAGAGCTCTGTAGAGCCGAGTATTCCTTTCACGTTAACTAGTAGTGACTTCATGGATTTCTTTACAAATAAAATTTTAGACATTAGAGAAAAAAAAATTATTCATAACCATCTCAAAGATTATTCTTCATGTTCGGCTGCTTTCAGCACTGCTGGTATTTGTTTAGACTCTTTCGCTCCAGTTGGTCTTTCAGAGTTAACTTCAATAGTTACTTCCTCCAAACCAGCAACATGTTTATTAGATCCCATTCCTACTAGACTGTTCAAAGAAGTCTTTCCAATTATTGATGCTTCAATCTTAAAAATGATCAATCAGTCTTTATTAGTTGGCTGTGTACCACAGGCCTTCAAGGTGGCTGTAATTAAACCTCTACTTAAAAAGCCATCACTGACCCAGCTGTCTTAGCTAATTATAGGCCAATCTCCAACCTTCCTTTTCTCTCAGAGATTCTTGAAAGAGTAGTTGTAAAACAGCTAACTGATCATCTGCAGAGGAATGGTTTATTTGAAGAGTTTCAGTCAGGTTTCAGAATTCATCACAGTACAGAAACAGCATTAGTGAAGGTTACAAATGATCTTCTTAGAGCCTCTGACAGTGGACTCATCTCTGTGCTTGTCCTGTTGGACCTCAGTGCAGCTTTGATACTGTTGACCATAACATTTTATTACAGAGATTAGAGCATACTATAGGTATTAAAGGTACTGCACTGCAGTGGTGTGAATCATATTTATCTCATAGACTCCAATTTGTTCATGTAAATGGGGAGTCTTCTTCAGACAGTAAGGTTAATTATGGAGTTCCACAGGGTTCTGTGCTAGGACCAATTCTATTTACATTATACATGCTTCCCTTAGGCAGTATTATTAGAAAGCACTGCATCAATTTTCATTGTTATGCAGATGATACTCAGCTTTATCTATCAATGAAGCCAGATGACACACATCAATTAGTTAAACTGCAGGAATGTCTTAAAGATATTAAGGCCTGGATGACCTCTAATTTCCTGCTTCTAAATTCAGATCAAACTGAAGTTCTTGTACTCTGACCCACAAATCTTAGAAACATGGTGTCAAACCAGATACTTACTCTGGATGGCATTACTTTGGCCTCCAGTAACACTGTGAGAAATCTTGGAGTCATTTTTGACCAGGATATGTCCTTCAATGCACATATTAAACAAATATGTATGACCGCTTTTTTGCATTTGTGCAATATTTCTAAAATTAGAAACATCCTTTCTCAGAGTGATGCTGAAAAGCTAATTCATGCATTTATTACTTCTATGCTGGACTATTGTAATTCATTATTATCAGGCTGTCCTAAAAGCTCCCTGAAAAGCCTTCAGCTGATCCAAAATGCTGCAGCTAGAGTACTGACAGGGACTAGAAAGAGAGAGCAGATTTCTCCCATATTGGCTTCTCTTCATTGGCTCCCTGTTAAATCTGGAATAGAATTTAAAATCCTTCTCCTCACCTACAAGGTCTTGAATAATCAGGCCACACCTTATCTCAAAGACCTCATAGTACCATATCACCCCAACAGAGCACTTCTCTCTCAGACTGCTGGCTTACTTGTGGTTCCTAGGATACTTAAGAGTAGAATGGGAGGCAGAGCCTTCAGCTTTCAGGCCCCTCTTCTGTGGAACCAGCTCCCAGCTTGGATTCAGGAGACAGACCCCCTCTCTATTTTTAAGATTAGGCTTAAAACTTTCCTTTATGATCAAGCTTAGAGTTAGGGCTGGATCAGGTGACCCTGAACCCTCCCTTAGTTATGCTGCTATAGGCCTAGGCTGCTGGGGGGTTCCCATAATGCACTGTTTCTTTTCATTCACCTTATTTACTTTGTTTATACTCCACTCTGTATTTAATCATTAATTGTTATTAATCTCTGGCTCTCTTCCACAGCATGTCTTTTCTCTCCCCTCAGCCCAACCGGTCGTGGCAGATGACCCCCCCTCCCTGAGCCTGGTTCTGCTGGAGGTTTCTTCCTGTTAAAAGGGAGTTTTTCCTTCCCACTGTCACCAAGTGCTGCTCCTAGGGGGTCGTTTTGACTGTTGGGTTTTCTCTGTATTATTGTAGGGTCTTTACCCACAATACAAAGTGCCTTGAGGCGACTGTTTGTTGTGATTTGGCACTATATAAATAAAACTGAATTGAATTGAATTGAAAAAATATCTATACGTCTTCCACATCCTCAACCGATAGCTCCGCAAGACACACAGGTCTCCACATGCTCCAAGAATGCAGGACGTATCCGACCGGGTCTTTCCCTGATCTCATAGTGGAGAAAATACAATCCATGGTGTTTAGGGCCCAGTTTGCCAGATCTATGTTGTTTCTTATTTTGATTGATGTGTAAGAGAGGAACTTTCAGCAAAGCAATACAGCAGGTTAGAAGGGGAGGGTAGGAAAGAGAGAAAGATGCGACTGTATCCATTGAGAGCAGGAAGAGATGGATGGATGGATGGATGGATGGATGGATGGATGGATGGATAGAAACTTTATTCATCCCAAACATGGGGAACTTCACTTGTTGCAGCAGCACAAGGGTCATGAAAAAATGTTGCATTAGAGATATTTCAGAAAATAGTAAATATAGAAAAACAAAACAAAAGTTGCAACAAAAAAATCTGCTAAAAAATTAAGAAATAAATAAAATAAGGATTGATTATTCACAAATTACTATATCCTACATTTTCTATATACACTAAAACACACACCACAGAATGCAGACCTCATATCCCTATATCAGAGGAACTGCTACAATATACCCATTTGGATTAGAATTAAGTTTTATGTCTTTTAGTTCCTTGTCAGCTGTACTCCAAATAAATATTCATTCTTTCTTTGCCCTAAAGTTTAGATTCAACATTTAAGATGGGTTCATTTAATAATAATCTTTATCTTTTCAGATTGAGTGATTGCAATCTCACAGAGAGAAGCTGTGAAGCTCTGTCCTCAGTTCTCAGCTCTCAGTCCTCTAGCCTGAGAGACCTGGACCTGAGTAACAACAACCTGCAGGATTCAGGAATTCAGCTTCTGTCTATTGGATTGAACAGTCCACACTGTACACTGGAAATGCTCAGGTAAGAAATCGGACCTTTCCAAAGCCATTTTGCAGTCCCGGCTCCTCCTTTTCATGCTGTTTCTGATTCAGTGTTATATATACTGCCACTAAGTCCTAATCTGGTCTGTTAAGTCTTCTTCCTTTTCTTTCTCAATTTATCATTCCATGTAATTCTACCAACACCATCAACCATAGTTGATTATCTTTCTGGGGCCAGAACAGGTGACAGAAAGAAATTTGAAATTGCTGGACAAGACTAAACATAGAGTTGGTAAAAAAACAATAACAAAAAAATCACGTCTGCAGTAATTTTCAAATTTTCTTTCAATTCAATTTAATTTCATTCATATAGCGCCAAATCACAACAGTCACCTCAAGGTGCTTTGTATTGTGGGTAAATACCCTACAATAACACAGAGAAAACCCAACAGTTAAAACAACCCCCTATGAGCAACACTTGGTGACAGTGGGAAGGAAAAACTCCCTTTTAACAGGAAGAAACCTCCAGCAGAACCAGGCTCAGGGAGGGGGGGTCATCTGCTGTGACCGGTTGGTGGTGAGGGAACAGAGACATGGTAAAGGACACACTGTGGAAAAGAGCAATATGGGTGATACGGTACTATGAGACCTTTCAGATAAGGTGGGGTCTGATTAGACCTTGTATGTGAGTAGAAGGCTTTTACATTCAATTCTGGATTTAACAAGTTTAACGGTTCTTTAATTCTTCAATGAAATGTCTTCAAGAAACTTAAAGATGTCCAGTCACATTTTTCAAGCTTCAGAGGAAGCATAGTCCTTACCAGAAGCCCCTGGTACACCACAAACCTGTTCACTTTTCAAGTAATTTTCCCCACTCAGCATCTTGCTTGCTGACAAATAATCTTTGGATATTGGCAAATATCGCCATATGTCAGCTGGGATAGGCTCCAGCCCCCGTGACCCTGAACAGGATAAGTGGAAATGAATGGATGGATGGATGGATGGATGGATGGATGGATGGATGGATGGATGGATGGATGGATGGATGGATGGATGGATGGATAGATGGATGGATAGATGGATGGATACTGGCAACTCTGTTTTGAGAAATGTGAAGCGATCATTGTTCATTGTCTTCCAGGTGCCAGAACAGGCAACATAGGAGGAACCCTGAAACATTTGACTAAGGATAAATGTAGATTTGGTAAAACAATTATTCACATCATCAGTAATGACATCTTGCTATGTCAGTGGAAGGTCATTAAACTTAATATTGAATCGGAGTCCAACTTTGCTAAAACATTGGACTTGTCATAATTCATAAGTCATTAACTAAACGGACCCAAGTGCAGAACCAGTCAAACCAGCTGCACAGTTCACAATCTTTATTGAGCACAAGGCAAGAGTATTTTTAATGGGAAGAGCCCAGGAGTGAATGGACTTGGTCCTGGTTTGGTGAGTCCACTGAGAGGAGAGAGAGAGGTATGTTAGGAATCCAGTCTGTGTAGTTCATAGAAAGCAGGTGGCTGAAAGTTAATCCTAAAGTCTCTGGCTTACTTGGTTTTAATGAAGCAGTTTGACAACAGCTTTACTGGAGTTGTCAAAGTGAATGATGAACAGGTGCTTGCGGCTAAAGAGAGCAGGAAACCCAAACACCACTCACCAGAGGAGGAGCCTGCTTGCAGGAAAAGAGCTCAGGAAAAGGAGACTCCAGCAACATGACAGAAGTGTAGTTTTGTAGTGGGTTGTTTTTCATTGTTGGGTTTTCTCTGAATTATCATAGGGTCTTTACCTTATGATATAAAACTCCTTGAAGTGACTGTTGTGATTTGGTGCAATATAAATAAAATAGAATAGAATATAATTGTATGTATATACTAGGCACGATGATAGGAGAAATTAAGACCTGATGTCAAATTAAAAGTGGACTTCTAGTGAAACTGATTTTTATATTAATCAAACAATTAAGCCAGTAATCAATGATTTAATAGATCATAAAATAAATTCTGATACACAACTACATATAAAAACTGAATCATTTAAGAATAAAAACTCAAATGAATCTTACAGTGTGAACATTACAATCTCCAAATTTAATGTTAATCACATTTTAAAAAATCAAAGTCTTCTATAGCAATGCCAAAGAAACTTCCTTTTTCCACAAACTGATTTCCCTTCAGATGAACAGTAAGTAAACATAAGAAGATATAAAGATTATAAAGGTCACAGTTTTAATCTGTCATATTTCATTCAATACAGTGGTGTAGTGACAGATCCAGGATCAGTCCAAATCATCAGCAGTTTGCTCCGCATATGCATCGAAATGTCTGTGTGTTGGCCTTTATCAGTGTGTAACAGTGTGTGTATGAGAGTGATGTAATGTCCATGTGTGCATGCTGACAGAGACTGTGCTGCTCTGACCCCCCTCCTCCTTTCAGGGCGGAGCCTGCTGGAGTGCGATGGCTGATCCCAGGTCTGAGGAAGTGTAAGTGTGTTTTTAATGTGATTGATGAAAACAAAGCAGCACACATTCAACCATCTTCAAACTGTCACATCACTCATTCACATCTCTGATGTCAGGAGTCATCATCAAAGTGTCAATCAATGAACAGATGATGGATCAATAACTGCAGCTGGATTGTGTTTGTTCTCTCCATCAGATTCCTGTCAACTCACAATCGACACAAACACAGTACACAAAAAACTCAAACTGTCTGACAACAACAGGAAGGTGACACGAGTGATAGAGGATCAGTCATATCCTGATCATCCAGACAGATTTGATGTTTGGGCTCAGCTGCTGTGTAGAGATGGTCTGACTGGTCGCTGTTACTGGGAGGTCGAGTGGAGAGGAAACGTTTCTATATCAGTGAGTTACAGAAGAATCAGCAGGAAAGGAATCAGTTACTGTGTGTTTGGATGGAATGATCAGTCCTGGAGTCTGAGCTGCTCTGATTATGGTCCTTCTTCTGTTTGGCACAATAACAGAGTAACATCCATCTCCTCCTCCTCCTCCTCCTCCTCTGTCTCTAACAGAGTAGCAGTGTATGTGGACTGTCCTGCTGGCACTCTGTCCTTCTACAGAGTCTCCTCTGACACTTTGATCCACCTCCACACCTTCAACACCACATTCACTGAACCTCTTTATCCTGGGTTTAGGGTCTGGTATCCTGGTTCCTCAGTGTCTCTGTGCTGAGCTGAGTGTAAAGAGCACCTTTTTCCACTCAAAGCTTCACAGTGAATATCAGGATGTTGTGTTTCTCTGAAGCTCAGTCCAGCTCAGACAATTCCATTCATGTTAGCTGACTTAGTTCTAAACAATCTTCAGACTTGTGCTGTGAAGATGGTGATGGAGACAAGGAGACTTTATGATGGAATGAGGATGTAAAGAAAGAATTCAAAGGTAGAGGTTTGCAAAGAACAATTGGGATAATCAAGGGGATGAAAACATACTGTGAGGTTAGGCATACAGCAAAGAGTGAGGTGGCAAAGGAAAAGGCTTATAGTGAGTTGTGGACAGTAAGGAAGGAGGAAAAGATTTTGTTTTCACTATTGGTTTAATATTGATTCTTTTTATTCTCAGGATATTATTTCTGATCATGTTTGTATTCTTTTTAATTTGTCTCTTAATTTTGATTGTTTATCTGTTCCACAAGTGTTATGTTCATGCATTTTTAATCACCTTTCTGCAGAAAAATTTACTACTGCTTTCAAATATGATGATGTTTTACCTGAAATTATGTAAATATTTTTGTAGACTCATTTAAGCACCAGTGTCTCTATTTTAGATAGAGTAGCTCCTTTTAAAATGAGAAAGGCTGCCTTTGCTGCTTGAAACGTATCTGTTGGATAGTGGAGAGTCTTTGGAAAACAACCAAGCTCCAAGTCCACCTAATTCATTTAAAGGAACTTATATTTTCTTTTAATGACATGGTGAAGGATGCAAGGGCTGCTTATTGTTGATTTCCAACAGTAGATGAAATCCAAAATGTTTTTTTGACACAATCAAACACATTGTTACACCTGCTTTTACACTTTTTATCCTTTTTCATTCAGAAATGTAATGATATCAGAATCCTTCTGTGTCTTCTTATGGTTTATTACCCATTCGGCCATCAATCCTGGTGAAGTTTTCACCAATATCATTACAAGATAAATGTAAATTGGCATTTTACTTACTATTTATTGTATTATTTTATTGTTGTAAATTTATTATGTTTTGCAAACAGGTCTCTCTTGCAAATGAGACACTGAGCCTCAGTGGGATTACCTGTCTAAATAAAGGTTAAATAAAATATATGTATACATATATCTACACACCAGGGGGAATCTAAATTACAAAAATGGTGAGTTTTCACCACAGGGTGTGGCCGTGACACCACAGTGAAATTCGATCATTTGCCAGAAAATTTTGATTGCCTCTCATTCATACCTACATGATCCAATCTGCATCAAACTTCTTCAGTCTGACGGTCCGCCCCTGAACCTATACATATGATAATCTTTACTGACAGTTGCAGCACCACCTAGTGGGTACAGGAAATGTCATGTTTGACACTTTGAGGTACAGCTCCAAGGTGGCTGAGCAGAACCATCTCAAATTTCCCCTGGAAAACCTTAAAATGTTGGCCTTACACTGTTTTCAAAACTGTGAGTTTTTGCCAAAGGGCGTGACCCTGGCAGTATGGCAACATTCACTGTTTGTCTGAAGAAGGGCACTTCAGCCCGAAATGTCACTGTTTTAACGTTCATGGATTAAAATTTTCCAAGGAGCTCTTTGGTGTGCGGACCTCCTCTTTTTTATTATTGTGTTTTGCCATGAAGACAAAAATGGCCGTAACTCAAAGCCACATTGCCCAATCTATGTCAAACTTTAGTGCTTTGATAAGCCTCCTGCCCTGAACACAATGATATGCATAAAGTCCCTAAACGTTAGCGCGCCACCTAGTGTGACCTGGAAATAACATGAAATACCATGGTTTTTGCATAGCCCCGGAGCTACATTTTATCTACACATCTGAAACTGTGCAGGCTCATGTAACATCTTAAGATGTACAAAAAAGTCTCTTGGACCCATACCCAAAACCCTACAGGAAGTCAGCCATTTTCAAATGAAGGTGTCAGTTTTTGCCATTTTCAGGCCTGCTATTTAAATCATCTTCTCCTAGGGCATTTCACCCAGTGAGAACAAAATGGCTCCAGGTCATCTAGACAAGTAGCCCATCAAAAGATATTCATGGTGTTGTAGAATATTCAACAGCCTTGTCACACTAGGCTGTTGAATTTGGCCTTCTTTTTTCTCCCTTGCCACAAAATTGTTTGTGGACTCGTTCGCACATGCTTTTCCCTATCAGCCTAAAAATCTAATTATTCATGAGTTTGTTTACCGATCCTTGCAGTAAACAAACTCAGGCTGAACCCATAACTACGAATTCAAGGCTATAGGTGCAATAGTGCCCCCTACAGAAGCAAATGAAAATTTGTATGACAGCCCACAGAATTATTTTCTCTGAATTTAGTGTCTCGGAAATGCATGAAAATTTGTTTCCTGACATCATCCTGATCAAAAAAGTCAATGAGACCCATGCTCTATTTTGCGTGCCACAGCCATGACCACAACCCAAATTATGGAGTTAATTTCCTGCCAAAAGGTTGCACACAAATAAAACCTGTTTTACTGCCATAGTTTCAGTTTATGTTTTTCATTTTGAATTATGCATATATTTTTGTGTCATTAGGACATTTGTTTTTGGAGTTTCTTAGTAGGAACTAAATTACGGGTTGTTTGGTTCCGCTGGGGCACCTGAGAGAGATGCACCCCGCCTCTGGCGAAGTATGAACAGAAAAGGAAGTGGCATTAAGGAAAGCCAATCTAAGTTAATCATTTGTAACAACCTCATTTCTACCTCGAAGAAAGGGTCAGCCAGCGAGGTATGTTTGATATTATATTGTTTTATGTCTTTATTTTATCCTTTGCACCGTCTTACGGAATTTTATGTTGTATTTTAGTTCGACGGTGGCAGACGATGTCGAAAGGTAGCGGAATACTGTCGGGAAGTGTTGCTGTAATGATACCTACTGTAAACTGCTACAGCCCATATTAAAGCCGACTTCATGCCATCAGTGAAAGAGCTCTTTATTGACTTCAAGAAGAGGTGGAAGTGATAACCTGTTTTACAAACTGTCCTCGAACTTAAAATGATCTCTCCTCGAATACAAAACAGCTTTTCCGCGAGTACGAAACAGCTTCTCTGTGAGTACGAAACATTTTGTTTGTGCCAAAAGTCACGCGATACCTTAGATGGAATTAGCCATTTCCCCCCTCGACAGCAGGGGGTGCTATCGAGACAACTGAAACACGCCGAGAGCTGCTGGGCCCAAGGAAGACTGGTGTTAGACCGCTATCTAACTGCTAACACCATGAGCACCCCGCCGGTGAGTTAAAAAACTTTTCTGGTGAAGAATCCAATGCTAGTTACGTCATATTCAGAGCATAAACTACTTTACTTTAAGTTCACTGCAGTGTTACTGGGTACGGGACCATATTATGTGTCACTCCATACAGAGTAAAAAATGAAAGCTAGCTACCTATGAAATGAAAGCAACCCTACCTAGATCAGCCAGTCATACCTTTAATGAATGCAGAGAAAATGCGTGCATGCCTATGTGCAAATGCGATTGATTCTTATGGAACTTAATTGTAATGAGTTGACACTGATTAAATCGAAATAGGATGCAAGGCAATTAATTGACTTTATCCTTCTTTGTATGTATGTGTTTCCAGAGGCCGGAGTGTGCTCATATTGAGTCTGCTACAAGGAATTTACTGTCCCTTTTAACAGCAACAGTCAGTCAAGGACAGGTTCAGAATCCAGTCCAGAATCAGCAAGTTCAGCCACATATACAGGGTCAATCTCCCAGTCAGGAACTGACAGTGAGACAGGTCAATGTCCAGCAACAAATGGCAAAGTTAGAAAAATTATAATTTTTATATATATATATATATATATATATATATATATATATATATATATATATATATATATATATATATATATATCTTCCAATTTACTTCACAGGTCTTTTCCTGGTCTTTTCAGAAGAGAGAGGATCAAGAATCAAGAATGCCTTTATTAGTCCCACAATGGGGAAATTGCAGTTAACAGAACACCCATCCAAACAAACAACACAAACAGGGGGGGGACAGGTGTCTGAGGTCATGCAGCCATTTTACCAGCGCTACCTTTAGCAGAAGAACAGAAAGAGATACACTGGGATAGGTAGGTTCAAAAAAATCATCTCGTACTGTGTTCATTATGAACACCTTACGAGGTTCCAAAAAACACCTCAGCAAAAGCATATTTGCACATTTAAAGCCAGGATAGCAATATGGTGGGTAAGGTCAGGTCAGGAGGGGATGCAGATGGAGATGAGAAGGTGGGGGTATTGTGGAGCCAGATGCCAGCTCCTAGCCAAAACAGTTTGCTGATAATGGTGGAAGTTCATCAGCGGCCGTGGTACACCAGATCCAGCTTCACAAATCACAGAGAGGGCTGAGGGGAAGAGCCCATTGTCCTCACATCACACATTGTCCTGGAGAGATATGATTGCCAGCCCAAGGCCGGCTAGGGAGCCGAATTCCTGATAATGCAGATGTTGTTTTGGAACAGGCTGCTTGTTTTTTCCAACAGCCTTCAGTCTCACTGGGGAACCATTCAGTAAATCCAATATTCCAAATTCATTAGTTACCGTCCTCACCGTGCAGAACCGAACCTTATCTCCAGATCTGATCCCTCTCGCCTGCGAGCACGTTTTCAGCTGGACTACCCGTCCGCTTTACGGCTCAGGTCCAACAGGCTTTGAGTCTGAGTTTGTATGGCCCTGCTCAGCCCATCCAATGGGGTCAGCAGCGTCTGCAGATGTCGAACTGCTGCCCAAATTTTCTTAATTTCCCGGTAAATCAGGTATCCTCCGAGCCCAAACAAAAGAGATACCCCTACCAAATAGCCGAATATGTAGACGTCTTCCACGTCCTCGACCTCCAGGACTGAGAAGCACACAGGTCTCCACAAGCTCCAAGAATTGATGACGTATCCAACCAGGTCTGTTCCACGCAGGCTCCCCTTTACCCGATCTCATAGTGGACAAAATTCAATCAATGGTGTTCAGGGCCCAGTTTGCCAGATCCATGATGCTCTTAATCTTATTTTTACATGCTGTGCATGATCAAGTGTTATACATGAGTCAATCCATGATTTTGGGCAGTAGTTGATTACAGTGGACACGGCATATACAGGTTTTAGGAACTTTTAAGACTAATGTTTTATTATACTGTAGTTCTGGACCCATTACCATGTCTTTTGGGCCCAAATAAACATGGCCAGTGTGGCATGAATGACTCTGAATCTGTCTCACATGGTGTTTACTGCTTGAGGTTCTACTTTAACAATACATATGATCTATGTAATTTCCCTTCTGGGGGACTAATAAAGGTATTCTTATTCTTATTAAAAACAATTGATAACTGTAACAGTGATTTCTGTATATGATGTGTTGTAATAATTTTTTATTTATTAATTTGGTGTATCTTTTTGTATATTGTCAAAAAAGATTTCAGCAGTACTTCAGGCTGAATACCCTAAATTGGAGACCTTGGCTGGTGGATGGATGCTATACAAGTCAGTAGGTAAGCAAATTCAACATCATTTGGCACATCCGTGATTAGTATTATTTTAACAAAAGTGTAAGAATTTAGGTTTTACTTTCATGGTGCAAGACAATGCTAGCCATCATTATTATTTCAGTTAATTATTGTTTAAGGTTAAAATAAATTTCCTTGCTTTCAAAAATATTGAAGGAGGGAGTGGCCAGAGAAAACTTTCTGTGATTCCACCTGAGTCTGAAGGCTATACTGCAAAACTTCTGAAGACTGCATCCAATAATGGAAGACATGTAATTTTCATCATTCCACTTCAACATGAAACCAGCACCGAGCCTCTACCTGCTAATGCTCCTGAGTTCAGCAAAATGCCAAAGTTGCAGTGCAAAACCTGTGGAGAAATTCTACCCTTACAAGTTCTTACTCTGCATGTACAGTCTTGTTGCAGTATTGTTGCTGTATTTTCTGGTTCTCCCACAGCGTGCTGAATGCGTCCCATCGCCCATAACTGATTGGGTGTTAGGTTACCCTCAGTTCTGAGTGGATGGTTATCCCAGCCACTCCTGAAGATGTCAAGACTTGCTTGTAGTCTGGGCACAAATACATAATGACAGCAGAAGATGTGTAGACTGTTTGACAGGTCAAGCAAACCACTGTCCTCTAGTGAGTGCAGCACAGTGTAGTATATGTTTGTCACTGCACACCACGTCTCTACAAAGTCGTTCAATTCTGAAAGTAAGATAATATCAGTTTAAGCTCATTATCTGTTATACTTGCATTGCACAGTACTTTAAAATAAGTGATACAACTAAAAAGTCTGAAGAGTATAGCTGCCACAATTAACTGATGACTATTAGGCCCTAATTTATTATATAGATAACTTTTATATTGTCCACTATAGAAAAATGAATTGCAGAATCCAAGCATGTTAATTATAACAGTGTGTTTAACCAATAAAAATAAAATGTGCATATTTCATAATAGAAATACTTCTAATACAAAAATGTGACTCAACCTGCCTTTGATTGTGCACGCTTTTCCCAGCAATGAAACTGGACCTTCCTGTACCCCTGCCAGAGAACATCAGCCGGGCAATGTCAACATTCTCAACACCATGATCAGCTCTTACTCTAAGAGAAAAAGAAAATATGAACAGCATTTGTAGTACATTAATAAATTTGGTCCAAATCATTTAATTTCAGACCTTTACAGTTTACAGTATTTACAGCTACTGAAGACAACAAAAACATGACGATCATGTCATGAATACCTTTGCAACTCATTGATATTTATCCTGTGAATTCTTATAAAAGTGTATTATATAATCTTAAAATATTATATGAATAAATTACACATAATTCTCACTCACGTACTGTGAGTGTATTAGTGAGTGAGAGAGATGTTTTTAGTATATTTTTGAGGTGTGAGGGTGTGTGAGTGACTAAAAGGTTTTGGATATGTGTGTGTATATATATTCTATACATATTCAACCGTGGAAACTGTCTCAGTGAACGAGTTTCCCAGGCAATACAGATTTATATCGACGCAACATGTCCAATAGGGTCCTCATCCTGCGAAGGAACCCGGCCCACGTCGTTCCGGAAGCCCACAAGACCCACAAAGGCCGGAAGTGAGCGGCTAGCCTTCATAGCAGCGTCACCTGCCGTCACCTCTGCGTAGCTCCATGTCGCCTAGCAACCGTGAGTGCGAAGCACAGCTGTGTAAAGCAGCCTGGGTAAACGGAGAAACGAACTTTTTCTCCTTTTTGGTGGTTTAATTTGAAGTCTTTAATTCAAAATAAGCTGTTAAAACCGCATGAACACATTTCAACATCAAGGAATCCAGCTGAGAGAATGATTATTTCAACTAGAACAAGTGAGACATTAATGTTGAATAAAACTATCCAGTTATGAATGCTTAACTTTAATTTCAGGTGTTTGCTTATCATAACAGGAAGCACTTCCACCTTTCCGTTGGTCCTGTGTAGTAGACTGTGGGAAATGAACAAAAGTTTTGAGTTTAAGCTTAGGTATATTGATTCATTCATCACTAAATTAAATTATATTTCCTCATGTCAAATATTGAAATGCGATTAAAATGCGATTAATTTCGATTATTAATGACAAGCTTGTAATTAAGTCGATTAATTTTTTTGAATCGAGTCCACCCCTAACATATATATATAGTTAATATATATATTATATATATATATAAAGATATAGAGATATATAGTATTACATATATAAACCCATATACACATATACATATACATATATATATATACATATATATATATACATATATATATATATACACATATATATATATACACATATATATATATACATACACATATATATATATACACATATATATATATACATATATATATATATACTACACATAGAATAGATAATATATTAGATAGATACATATATATATATAAGGATATACATATATATATAGATAATTTATACATATATTATATATATATATATATATATATATATATATATATATGTATATTTTTTTTTTTTTTTTAACATCTCTCTCTCTCCCATTTACCTTAATGGAAATCCAAATTTGTCCACTGATTGCTGGAAGAAGGTAAGGGCTGTTGAGGACAAATTGTTGTTTGCAGCACAGAGGTACATGATCTACAGAAAATGGAAACAGAACATACAGTTTTCTTTCTTAAACCGTGTTGTCAAATCATGGTTTAAGTGCTTTTTGAAAGGTGCCCTCAAATAAAATGTATTATTATTACCTTTCTTGAAAAGCCATCAATGCCACCGAAGATGACAATGTTGTACCTGTGTAGACAAAATATAAATTACAGGAGGTTATATCACATCTTTCACACAGAGCGGGTAAAGATCACACTTTAATTTCACTCTTTTTAACAAATTAAACAATACACACCGAACGAGTTTGTGGTTGGTGTCGACATGCACCAGGGATTTTGGACCAGGAACTGAGTAGGTGCGCCGCACAACACCTCCTAGCTGAGTCATCCGGCAAAGGATGCCAACAGTATCTACACGGTGCATGGAGGCCCGCACCCTCTCCCACTGAACTCAAAACCCTCTGGCCTGCAAGGTTCCCTTAACCAGGCGATACCCAGCATGAGGCATGTCTTTTTTAATGTCAGATACCAAATGGTCCAACTCTGTGTCTGAACAGGTGCTGTAGAGTGCTCTGACAGAGAAGCCAGACTCTCCCATTCTTCTGTAGATAGTACGGGTGGACACCCCCAGTAGGCTGGCAATACATGGCACTGGAAGACCTTGGTTCAGAAGATGTAAAAGGGTATCTGAAGATGTATCAAGTCTTGCACGACCAGTTACTCCATGGGTAACCTGAACAGACACTGTATGGACTTGATTTTGTCTTTCTTCAACAACTAAGATATACAAGTCTGTGAGCGCAGTCACTATAGCCTCAGGGATATTAATCTGATCACCCAGAGCACTCAAAAGAACAACCTCCTGGGAGCACACAAACTCAAGGTAATCCAGGTTGAGTGGCTGCTGATTCACAACATCCTGAATACGTGTATGAAGCCTCTGCAGTATGCTTTGTGCTAGCATTTCCTAAAGAGGAGATAAGGGACAGAAAACGTTTTTTTTTAATTCTGTATATAACTGGTTTCCAAATAAAAAAAAAAAAAATTTTCAGTTTGAATATCATTTACAACTTTTTTAAAAACTTTTTTGGTAACTAAACTTAGTTTAAAAGTAAATGAGTTAAGTGAAACTGACACTGAGACAGGCAGCAAATATAAACTCATGAAAATTATCTTTATTTACAGTTATCTGACACGTAATATGGTCCAGTACCCAGTAACACTGCAGTGAACTTAAAGTAAAGTAGTTTATGCTCTGAATATGACGTAACTAGCATTGGATTCTTCACCAGAAAAGTTTTTAAACTCACCGGCGGGGTGCTCATGGTGTTAGCAGTTAGATAGCGGTCTAACACCAGTCTTCCTTGGGCCCAGCAGCTCTCGTGTGTTTCAGTCGTCTCGATAGCACCCCCTGCTGTCGAGGGGGGAAATGGCTAATTCCATCTAAGGTATCGCGTGACTTTTGCCACAACCAAAATGTTTCGTACTCACAGAGAAGCTGTTTCGCACTCACGGAAAAGCTGTTTTGTATTCAAGGAGAGATCATTTTAAGTTCGAGGACAGTTTGTAAAACAGGTTTTATTTGTGTGCAACCTTTTGGCAGGAAATTAACTCCATACCAAATACTGCATTGGGTTTATAGGGAGAGCAAATGATGTAGCTTCCTCTAAATGTAGGAAATTGGGTACAGATATTCTTGACATCATTCTGATCAAGAAAAGGTTTGGTTCGAGTGCGCCATGGGTCACCATGTGTGCCTTGGCTCAAGTGCGACGCGGGTCGATCCGTGCTGGTTGCGTGGGCCCAATCAACGCCACTTGTGGCTTTAATTATATTTGTTGTTATTTTCTTGTTTCTGTTTCTGTTCTTGTTTTTATTTATTGCTTTTACAATTTATATCTTGTTCCCTCTCATATGCTGCCGTGAAAAAAAAGGGAGAGCTGTGAAACAGAATTTCATTGCATGGAATGTGCGATAACAATAAAGAATTTCTAATTCTAAACAATGAAATGCATGGAAAAATAATGTAATAATGAAACAGTGAGATAGGAGTGGCAAGGGATAATGACCCAAATTGAAAATTACAAAACTAGGCTTCCTCATTTGAATTCCTCATTAAGACCATAAGGAGATTAAGTGTTTAGGGTATATATCCAATACGCTTCTCTCTTGGGTAAGAGACAGTTAGTATTGCCACTACATCACGACGTGGTGGAGGCCAAAGCAATGCCATCCAGAGTATCTGGTTTGATACCATATTTCTAAAATTTGTGCGGCCCAGCACAAGAACTTCAATTTTATCTGTATCAATAAAGGGGTGGCGTGATGACTAAAAAAGATTCTGGGTTTTGCCCAGTGTAGCCCTTTTACCTGTAAAGGTAGAGATCACCTCACTAACTCTTTTTTTTTTTTCTAGAACCAGGGCTGAAATATGAAAGAAATGAATCGGTTCAGAAAAGAGCTTCAAGGGTTACTACTAGTTGGCATCCAAGGTGGAGAAGAGTTAAAGGGCACATATGCTTTTAACCTGTTAACTGGCCATGCCTCACCCACGGGATGTTTGATGTGCTTCCAAATTTGAAGCCTCATAGCGTCACAGTAACGCAGCAGTCCACCCTTATGATGCTTTTATATGACAGACTAGACCCTCAGAATTGGATTGACACCTCATTTGGCCAATCATGTCATGAAATGGATTTTCCAGAGCCAATAATAACCAGACAGTGTCATCTGACTTCTCTGGACATGCCCCCAAATGTTCTCCAATCGTTCTGATTGGTCGACTCTGACCCAAAATCCAAAACCACAGATGGATAGCCAATAAAATTCCTGACATGTGGGTATATGGTGCTATGGGGTGGGTTTTCACATGAATCCACAAACTCCCTGCATAGTCAGTGCGTCCTCCGTGCCTGAAACTGAGCAGGAGTGTGTGTGCTGTCATGCGTAAACAGTGTTTACAATACTTTTTCTCACCAACAGATCATCAGAATGCATCAAAAACAGTCTACATTTATTCAATGAAGTGACTAAATGACTCACGAGAGTGGATTATTATTTATTAGAGGACTTTGTGGCTGATTTGACCGGTTTTACAGCTGCAAAATCCGCAATGAACAGCTGTACTCTGACTGCGATTCATGGTACGTGTAACGTTTTATTCTCAGCTCGTCCTCGTGTTATATGCAGTTTAGATGTAAATATGAGCATGACATGCACCATTACACAGAAAATATCACTGTACGCTGTTGTTACGCCACTTATATTGTGTGTGTGTGCTTTGCATATGGAAATTTACAAGAGCAGCGTTGGGGGCAGGGAAGGTTGTTACAGGTCTCGATGAGGCTTTCACGGGGGTCTTTATTACGTTTATTATGGCAGGATGAGGAGGTCAGTGGCTCAGAGCTTTTTTTGACCAGTAAGTGTCTAAGGTTTTAGACAAAGCTTTATGCTTTGTGTATGTTTTGTTTGTGGGGGTGGGGGTAATTGTTTGGGAGGGGGTTGTAAGTTGTGTATCAGAGAAGGACTATTGGGAGGATTGTGGTTTTTTATTTTATGTGTATATGTACTGTTTACATTTACTAGAACTTTTGATCAATATACAATTTATTTATTTTGGGTGCATGAAGGAATCACTGAAAATAGACTGGGTTTTTTTTGTGAATGAAGGCCTAACATTTTCCTTCTTTTACAAATTAGGGCAACCTCTGATTTATATGTCTATAATTATAATTAATTTGTACTATCAGTAAATTTGTGAATAGCAGAGGATTCCTCAGGGTAGTATCTTTGATTAGAGTCCTCACTGATGACTGTATGTTGAAGCATTGAGGAGTTACAGCCATTTGATGAAGTTCTTCTTTAGCATTGATCCAGTGGTTAGAATATGAGGCCCATACTTGGGTTTTTTTAATACATGTTATGTGGGAGCATACTTGGAATTGTCTTAAACAGTATGACGCAGATGTTAAAGTATTCATAAAGGCTTACGACCCACCAGAACCTCTACAACCCCGTGAGGCTTTGTTTGGAGGTCGTACGTGCACTGTAAAAAAAAAAAATCCGTTGAATTTACGGTAAAATACTGGCAGCTGTGGTTGCCGGTACTTAACTGTAAACTGCTCTATGGTAAATACTGTAAACAGGTCCACGGCAAAATACCATAAATCGGGTTCACAGTAAAATACTGTAAACCAGGTTCATGATAAAATACCATAAACTGGGTTCATGGTTAAATACTGGCCGCTGTATTTTACTGTATAAAATACGGTGACAATTTAAAACCATTTATGGTAAACAATTCCAAATACAAATGATATACCTCAAACCTGATTACAGTCGCTGATGAAAAATAGAATACAACTGCGTGATACATAACAGTATTTTATTGAAAAAATCAACATTACATTCAAACAGTGGCAGCTGCTGTTGCCAGAACTTCACCCCCCCAAAAATATGGAACAACAGTGGCTAAGATTTTACAACCAACTGCCCGTGGTTAATTACAAAGAAAATAACATATAAAACCCATTGCAAACAAAGACATTGTTGAAATATAACTCACTTTTTGTATTTAGACATTCTTTGGGAAAAATATGTAATTGTAGTGTCACCAGTTCTGCTTGAGGACCCCCATTAGTCATCAGGTGTTTGCAGTGGACTGGCAGGATCCTCTCTGCAGCCAGAATAACAAAATAAAATAAAGCACTAATAATAACAATGATAATATTATAGTTCATACTCAAATGAATTAAACAAATTTTCAGTTAGATTACATACATATCCTGAATGTAAAATATACACTTGGTCTTTGTGTACATATTAAGTGTCTTTAATGCAAAGGTCATGAAGGTCCTCCTAGAGAAAGAATGCGGTAAATGTCTGCATTAATATTAATTTCCAAAGACAACCTGCAACTGTTCAGTAAAAATGCAAAAAATACTGCAACTTCAGTGATGTGGAATGTGATGCTGATCAGAAAAAAGAGTTATGAGTTAGCAGTTAGCATAATTACTGAGGTGAACATTTGTCAGAAATGAAAAAAAGAATCCAAAACCAAACAAAAAGAAACACCATCAAAAAGAAAACAAGACAAAAAAAAAACAAATTATGGACAGTACCTGATAACGCTGCACTCCAAAAGACCTCAGCCTTCTCAGCAGGTAGAGTCTGCTCTGGCCCTTCCTGTATAGCGCATCAGTGTTATGAGTCCAGTCCAGTTTATTGTTCAGGTGAACACCCAGGTACTTATAAGAGTCCACTATCTCAATGTCCACTCCCTGGATGTTCACCGGTGTCCGTGTGGTGGGTCTGTGCCTGCGGAAATCCACCACCAGCTCCTTGGTTTTAGCAGCGTTGATCAGGAGGTGGTTCTGCTGGCACCAGTCCACAAAGTCCTGAGTCCTCTGTCTGTACTCTGAGTCATCCTCACCATGACCACAGAAGTCAGTGCCACAGGTCTGTAGTCATTAAGTCCAGTGATCCTTGGCTTCTTGGGGACAGGAACAATGGTAGCGGTTTTAAAGCAGACAGGCACGTGGCAAGCCTCCAGTGAGGAGTTGAAGATGTTCGTGAACAATGGGGCAAGCTCGTTAGCACAGTGTCTCAGTGTGGCAGGTGAGACACCATCTGGCCCTGGAGCTTTGCGAGCTTTGACACTCCTGAACTGCTTTAGCACCTGGTCTTCCTGGATACAAAAGACTGTGGGGGTGGGGGAGGAGGGGGACTCTGGGGTAGAAGTCCTTGATGATGTGGGCTTCTCTGAGGTGTGGGGAGTGGGGGAGGTTGGGGGGTGAATATTCATGCTGGCTGTATTGTAGTTGGGACTGGTGGAGGTGTGAAGGCTGCTGAACTGACCATCAAAACAACAATAGAACTCGTTCAGTCTATTTGCAGTTTGTAGGTTGTCTGTGGAGTGGGGGGGTTTTAGGCTTGTAGTTGGTAATCTGCCTAAAACTTTTCCATACAGAGGCCGCGTCGTTCTCTGAGATCTGCTGCTGTATATTCTCAGAGTGATGTGATCTAGCAGTGGCCACTTCCTTGCTAAACCTGTACTTGGCCTCTTTGTAGCAGTCTTTGTCCCCACTTTTAAAAGCCTCCCTCTTCTCTATCCACAGCTGCTTCAGTTTGGGAGTAAACCAGGGTTTGTCACTGTTATAACTCACCCTGGTGCGTGATGGCACAATGCTGTCCTCGCAGAAGTGGATATACGAGGTTACAGTGTCCGTGTAGTCATCCAGACTGTCACAGGCAGCCCTCATTGAGTCCCAGTCTGTAGTTTCGAAGCATGTGCGGAGCTCCTCCACAGCCTCACGGGTCCACTGCTTTGTTGTCCTCACCACAGGTTTTGAGAGCTTCAGCCTCTGTTTGTACGCGGGGATTAGGTGGATCATGTCGTGGTCAGAGAGGCCGAGTGCAGCGCGGGGCACTGCGTGATAAGCCCCGCTTATCGTGCTGTAGCAGTGGTCTAGTGTCTTCTCCTCTCTGGTCGGACATGTGATATATTGTTTATATTTGGGAAGTTCCTGACTCAGGCTGGCTTTATTAAAGTCACCAAGTACGATGATAAGAGAGTCGGGGTATGTCCGCTCCATGCACAGAATCTGCTCTGCGAGTGCGCACTGGGCCTCGTGCACGTCCGCGTCCGGCGGGATGTAAACAGCAGCCAGTATGAATGAAGCGAACTCCCGCGGAGAGTAGAATGGTTTACAGTGAATGAAAAGATATTCCAGTGAGGGAGAGCAGTGCTTAGCAATCACTGTCACATCCGTACACCAGCCACTGTTGATGTAGAAGCAGACTCCTCCACCTGTAGCCTTGCCGGAAAGCGCAGCTTGCCGGTCTGCGCGGAGGAGATGAAATCCCTCCAACTGGAGCGCGCAGTCCAGTATCTCCTCACACAGCCATGACTCCGTGAAGCATAACACACAGGATATGGAAAAGTCTCTATTCATGCTCCTCATCAGTGTCAGTTCGTCCATTTTGTTCCTAAGTGAACGCACGTTGGAGAGGAAAATCCCAGGTAAGGCTGTGCGTAATCCACGTCTCCTTAGTCTCACAAGCACGCCAGCGCGCTTCCCTCTCTTTCGGCGTCTCACTTTCTGGGCCAGAGTGTGTAATAAATCTGCCGCAGATGCGACAAAAACAGGAAATAAATCCGAAGGTGTTGTGGACCTAATGTTTAAAAGCTCTTCTCTGGTGTAAGAATACCCAGAAGAGTGTCCAGACACAGAAATAACGCACAAAAACAAACAAAACAGAGCGCACCGAAGTACCAGGGCATCCATTCGCGGCGCCATCTTGGTAACATCAGGAGGTGGTTCCGCTGGCACCAGCCCACAAAGTCCTGAGTCCTCTGTCTGTACTCTGAGTCATCCTCACCTGTGATGAGGCCAACTATGGCAGAGTCGTCAGAGAACTTCTGCAGATGGCAGCGTGGGGAGTTGATGGAGAAGTCTGCAGTGTAGAGGGTGAAGAGGAACGGTGCCAGCACAGTTCCCTGTGGGGCCCCCGTACTGCAGACCAGCCTGTCAGAGACACAGCCCTGTGTCCTCACGTACTGTGGGCGGTCAGTGAGGTAGTCCAGTATCCACTGGGACATGTGGTGGTCCACTCCTGAGAGCTCCAGCTTGTCTCTCAGAAGTCCTGGCTGGATGGTGTTGAAAGCACTGTAGAAATCAAAGAACATGATCCTCACAGTGCTTCCAGGCTTCTCCAGGTGGGTCAGAGCTTGGTGCAGGAGGTAGATGATGACATCATCCACCCCGATGAGTTGAGAGGGACAAGATGGAGGTGGGGGAGGGGGGTTGTGAGATGGAGTCCTCTGAGGTGAAGGGGGTGGGTGATGGCTGAGAGCTGAGAGG
Source organism: Amphilophus citrinellus (assembly GCA_013435755.1). Lineage (NCBI taxonomy): Eukaryota > Metazoa > Chordata > Actinopteri > Cichliformes > Cichlidae > Amphilophus > Amphilophus citrinellus. The sequence goes on from CM024212.1 coordinate 1,028,939, forward strand.
TGTGAGGTCCCAAGAAGAAGAAAGGTTGGCAGTCATTAAAGATGGTGGGGCTGACAGCAGGGGGAACTGGGGTGGGGGAGGGGTGGGTGGCTGGTCAAACCTGTTAAAGAACTGGTTCAGGTTGTTCACCCACTCTAAGTCTCCCACGACCCTAGGGCTTGGTTTGTGGCCTGAAATTGAGTTCAAGCTTCTCCAAACTTCACTGATGTTACACCATCTATGGTTCACAAACATAGTCAGACCCCGCCCCTCTTCTTACCACTCTCTCTGGTTCTGTCGGCATGAAGTAGATGAAAGCCGTCCATGTTTATGTGTGAGTCCGGGGTTAGCTCGGTTAGCCACGTCTCCGTCAGGCACATGAGGCTGCTCTCCCGGTAGCTCCTTTGATGTCGTGTTAGCGCCGCCAGCTCGTCCACTTTGTTGGGAAGAGATCTCACGTTTCCCATGATGATGGACGGGTTGACGGGCCTGTACCTTCTCCCCTGGCTACGACGACCTATGCCCGCACGTCTCCCGCGTCTCTTCCTTCTCAGCTCGCGGGGAATATCGAATCGTTCTGCCGGAGGAGGCACAGTGGAGCTCCCGAGGGAGATCAGCTGATCCCGAGAGTAAACAATAGGAGCGTGGCCACTCTCGCAGTCTCCGAACATAAACACCATGAAAAGGGTACATAGAAACAAAGTTTTCCAGAAAAAAGTCCGCTCCATCATGAGGAAAAAGAGCAGAAGATACAGAAACACAAAAAACACATCTAATACTAAACAAAATGAGAAAAAACACGGAATTATTGCAGAGCTGCTGCAACTGGCTGCCTGCTCGCGCAGCGCCGAGGGAGAAAAAAAAAAAAAAAAAGGAATAAAATATCAATATTCTGGTAGGTGATCAAAAATGTGTGAAATATTGAAAAGGTCCACGACAACTGGACCCAAAGGGCTGACGCTGGCAAGATGTTAATGCCATCATTTAGGTCCTGGATTTCTGCAGTTCTAAACATCAACAAATACAGAAATTGAACATGAAATGGCTACACAGTGCTTACAAAAGCAGATTCATCTAAAACATTCTGTTGATAAATCAACACACACTGAACTGTGCAACCACTTCCCTCTATTTATCCTTGACAAGACTGGTTTCTGATCAGACAGGTAGATGGTAGGACAGCAAAGTGGTTGATAAAGTCCATCTGAACCGCTGGCAGGTCAGAAGAGAGGACTGACAGGACCAACATCCTCGTAAGTTAGAGAGCGTTCAACACTGTCACTCTGTTCACTGCACATGTAGCAAATTACATTCTAATGCATTTCACACTCAAATCCATAAACACTTGGGCCTCACCTGGTAGTACATGCACCACATGTCACGCTGGCCAAGGTTCGATTCCAGTTCGGGCCTTTTCCTGCAGATCATCCCCTCTCTCTGCTGTGTTTCCCGTCTGTCTGCTGCCACTGTTCAATAAAGTAGGCATGCCACAAAAATACAAATAAAATAAAAGACAAGCATAAATAAAGAAATGATAAAAATAAAATAACAACAAACAAAATAATTTTAAAATCTATAAATATCACCATTTAAAAGTGTTAACGGCTGTCTTAGACACAAACATTAACAGGAGAAGATACACTATGTCCTGGGGTTAACGTGAGATTTGGCAGATTGGGTAAACCTAATATCTGGTGTAGCAGCGATGCAGCATGGGAAGAATTTTACACACTGATCAGCTGACATCTGCTGCTGCACTTTGGTTTGCTGCTCTTTGTGGATATAACTGAATTCAACAAGGTGTAAGCAAACAGATCAGCTCAAACACTCACCAGTCCAGTCCTTAAATTTAAACTGATGCCTGCTAACATTGGCCATTAACACCACAGCCTGCGCTGCACTTCAAATTAACTACTTTAGCCTGCACTAAACTGCGTAGTATTTTCATGTAACCTTTGAATAACAATTATTACATTTTAGCTCACAGACACACTGTGGTCCAAACTGAACAGTTTGTCGAGCAGTTTGAAACATTTCAAATCACCTGCCAATTACATATACTGTTTATGCTGCTCACTTTCTATAATGCTAGCAGAGCTCTAGTTACAGAGCTGATATCTCCATGCTGTCAGCATGGAGATATCAGAGACTGCCGCTTTTCCTAGTACCTACTCAGCTCAGCTAGACTCAGCTTGGCTTAGTTTTTAGGGTATTCCATTAGGCGCTAGCATAGACATATATCTATGGGCGCTCGTACCTTGTTCTTGTGGTTTTAATGGCAGTGGGCAAACCAGCTTATTGGTGCATTACCGCCACCCACTGGACTGGAGTGTGGACCAGGAGCTGCTACCACATACTTTTTTAGTACCTACTCAGCCGCGGTTCCAGGTGTGCCAAGTTGATTGAAAATGTAGAAAAATGGCATCAACAGGCTGCATGCCACTGATTGGCCAGGCAGTGATGTCACTAGATGAGTCATGCAAGCGACTCCTTCACAAGAATCAAACCTGCCGTTTTTGAAACCCACCAGCATGCTGATGTTTTTGTGCTCAGTGCCTGATGACAGAATCCATGGAAAACAGACAAAATTGACCTGTGTACAGTATTAAGTATCAAACTGCCTTTCAGATTGATTACTCACCAACTGAAGATGCTCTGGTCCACTTTAACCCTGATTATAACTCCGGTAAAAATTAGCCTTAAATTTCTCCTTAACTACAACATGTCAGCGAAGGCAACTAAATAAACAGTTCATTTTGATTACGTTTGCAGTGAGGAACACAACATTTCAATGTCTTAAACAACTTCCCCCAAAATTACAGCTGAACATTTCCTTAGCTGATATTGGTTAAAGTTAACTCTGGCTTTACCTCCACAATGCTGTCTCAGGTCTTCACTGCTGCTAATAGTATCAATACTGTTAAGGTAACTTACCTTACCGTGGTGACATAACTAGTTGTTGCAAGGTTGACACAAAACTGGAGTAAACCCTGGGGCAGGATGATGTACCATCGTGTAGTAATGTCGTTTATCCCACAGAGGGCAGAAAAGGCGCTAACCTCTGAGTGAAACTGCTCAGTCATGGCTCAGTCTGAAGCTGCTGATTGGATACTGTCTGTGTGACACATGCGCGTATCTCTCAGTCTCATTTTATCTTAGCAGGTTACTCTGTAATAAGCTGAATATTTTGGGACCACTCAGGAGGTGCATGAAAAGAAAATCTGTAAGATGAAATCTAAATCCAGTTATTCAGTTTACAGTTCAGACGCAGGTGAGACACACAGAATAATAAAACAATACAATGTTTTGCATTTCCTTTTCTGAAAAAACAAACAAAAAACAAACTATTATTTGAAATAGTTCCTGATTAAATTTCAGTCAACCTGGGAAATACATTTAAATGTACAATAATGTGTCATTTAGCATGTTTGTATAAAGACTGACAGACACGAAGGCTTTAAAAACAGTTTGATTCACTCTTTAATTCAGACTTTTAAAAGGTGTCAGATTTGCTTAACCTCTCACTTCCCACTCTGCTCTATCAGTCCTGTCAGTGTCTGCCACACCTGAACGAGCAGCTGTCAGCAGAGGAATGTACAGTTAAACTGAACACAGCCACATGAAGAAGTGCTTCAGGCTTCTTGGACTGAAGCACTGCTGGACTGACAGCCAAATGTCTCGGTGTGCCTGAGGCTCTTTAATGCCTGTGTGGAACCGTCAGCTTCAGTGAACTGCAACATCTCAACCGCTGTGCGGACTCAAACTTTATAATGACAGAACACATATGCTGCTCCTTAAAAGCAGCTCTCTTTACACAGAAAGCATGAGAAATGTGATTATTATAGGGTCTTTACCTTACAATCAAAAGCACCTTGAGACTGCTTGTTGTGATTTGGTGCTATAAAAAATTAAATTCACTTAAATTTCCACTTGGAAAAGATGTAAACTCTTCAGGTGAAGTTCTGTCTTCATCATCAGGAGATTTGTTTTGCACCAGTTTGATTCCTGAAATTATTTCATCAACAGAAATGTTTGCATGTCATGTCACATTTTGGTCCTCTGACACAGCTGGAACTGTTAAGAATAGAATAGAATAGAATAGAATAGAATAGAATAGAATAGAATAGAATAGAATGCCTTTATTGTCATTATACAGGATGTACAATGAGATTGGAGGGCCACTCCTGTTCAGTGCCATGCAACAGAAAATCAAACTCTCTAAAATAAAAATAAAAATATTATAATCTAGTATAATCAAGACATATACAGAAAATAAACAATGTATAAAATATACAAAAAATAGAATGTATAAAAATATATACATACATTGGTGCATCTGTACATTGTAAGAAAAGTAAATAAGTGTATACATATAATAATGAAGATGATGAATATTGCACTAGTGAATGAATACTGGATATTACACAATATAGGAATGTTAGATATTGTTCAGTATGAATAATATAATATTGCACAGAGATGTGGGTGCTGCACAGTTACAGTGGGTGAGTGTGAGAGTTCAGGGTGGTGATTGCTCTGGTGAAGAAACTGTTCTTGAGTCTGTTTGTTCTGGCTTTGATGCACCTGTAGCTCCTGCCAGAGGGCAGCAGGTCAGAGGTCAAAGCCAGGGTGTGAGCTGTCCTTGATGATGTTCCTGGCTCTGCTGATGCAGCGGGAGGTGTAGATGTCCATCAGGGAGGGGAGAGGGCAGCCAACGATTCTCTGTGCTGTCTTGACTACCCTCTGAAGCCTGACCCTGTCTGCCTCAGTGCAGCTGCCGTACCATACTGTGATACAGTACGTCAGCAGGCTCTCAATGGATGAGCCGTAGAAGGTCAGCAGCAGGTTTGAGTCCAAGTTGTTCTTCCTGAGGACCCTCAGGAAGTGAAGTCTCTGCTGAGCCTTCTTGATAACAGCTGTGATGTTATCTGACCAAGAGAGATCAGCAGAGATGAGGACACCAAGAAACCTGAAGGTGTGGACCCTCTCCACACGCTCGCCGTTGATGTAGAGGGGGTCTGGGTCAGTCCTGTGCCTCCTGAAGTCGATGATGATCTCTTTGGTTTTCATGGTGTTCAGTGCAGGTTGTTCTCTGAACACCAGGCTGTCATGTTCAGGACCTCCTCTCTGTAGGCTGCCTCATCTCCCTTTGAGATGAGTCCGACCACTGTGGTGTCGTCAGCAAATTTGACGATGAGGTTGTTATTGTGGGCCGGACTGCAGTCACGGTTGTAGAGGAAGTACAGGAGGGGGCTCAGCACACAGCCCTGTGGGGAGCCAGTGCTCAGTGTGCGGGTGGAGGAGAGATGGGGGCCAAGTCTCACAGCCTGGGGCCGGTTGGTTAAGAAGTCCTTTATCCAGGAACATGTGAGAGGGGGAAGGCCCAGGGTGCGCAGTTTGGTGGTGAGAATGTCCGGGATGATTGTGTTGAACGCTGAGCTGTAATCCACAAAGAGCTCTGCTGCTGCTCCAAGTGGCTCAACACAGAGTGGAGAGCTACAGCGATGGCGTCCTCTGTGGATCTGTTTGCACGATATGCAAACTGATGGGTGTCGAAAGTGGGGGGCAGATGGTCTTTGATGTGCTGGAGGACCAGCCTCTCAAAGCACTTCATGATTACCGGTGTGAGGGCCACAGGGCGGTAATCATTTAGGCTGGTGACAGATGACCTTTTGGGCACGGGGATGATTGTGGCTGTTTTTAGGCAGGGGGGGGTGACTGCTTGGGCCAGGGAGAGGTTGAAAATCCTGGTGAGAATCAGGGTGAGCTGGTGGGCACACGCTCCGATCACCTTGCCAGGTACTCCGTCTGGTCCGGCAGCCTTCCTGGGGTTCACTGCCAGGAGCACGCGCCGTACCTCATGCTCCTGGACAGTGAGTGGGGTGCAGCCTGGTGGGGGGGGCAGGACTGGAGCAGATGGGTGGTCCTGAGGTGTCTCAAAGCAAGCAAAGAAACAGTTAAGTTCCTCTGTTAGTGACACACTCAGGTCTCCTGCAGTCGCATCACAGCCTCTGTAGTTTGTGATGTTCTGAATGCCCTGCCACACCTCCCGTGTGTTATTGCTGGACAGATGGGACTCTATTCTCCTCCTGTAGTCCGTCTTGGCTTTTTTAATTCCTCTTTTCAGGTCAGCTCGAGCAGCACTGTACAGAGCTCTGTCGCCTGACCTGAAGGCAGCATCACGGGTTTTGAGGAGTGAACGGACCTGGCTGTTCATCCAGGGTTTCTGGTTAGGGGAAAACCCGGATGTTTTTGCTAACAGTCACATTTCCGATACAGAACTTAATGTAGTCCAGTACCGTCCCTGTGAATGTTTCCAGGTCCTCGTGTTCGAATAAGTCCCAGTCTGTGTATGCAAAGCAGTCCTGTAGGTCGGAGAGTGCGTTTTCAGGCCAGGTTGTAATGGTTTTTACAGTAGGCCTGGCTCTCCGTCTGAGGGGGGTGTATGCTGGGGTGAGCAGCAGGGAAAGATGGTCGGACTGGCCGAGGTGGGGGAGGGGTTTGGCTCTGTAAGCGTGCTTAATGTTGGAGTAAACATGGTCCAGAGTGTTCTCCCCTCTTGTAGAACATTTGACATGTTGGTGGAATTTCGGGAGTACAGTCTTTAAGTTGGTCTTGTTAAAGTCTCCTGTGATAATAAGAACACTGTCGGGGTGGACCCGCTGCTGTTCGTTAATGGCGTTCAGCAGCAGAGAGAGCGCCATGCTAACGTTAGCATCGGGAGCCAGGGGTGTCAAACTTACGGCCCACGGGTCAAATCCGGCCTGCCAGACGGTGCAATCTGGCCTGTGGGATAAGTTTACAAAGTGTAAAAATTACAGAAAAAAAAGATTAAATAAAAAATTTCAATAAATGTAACTGCTATTCCTGATTTATTCACTGGGTGTCACTGTGTTTTGGGGGTGTGGGGTTATGTCAAAAGTACACTATGTGGCACACTTAAAATGTTTTTGTCCAAAAGGAGAAAGGTGGACTCAGAGTGTAGAGTTTTCCAAGAAAAATGTACCCTTTCTTATTTATTCACAGAGATACATGGAAAGCCTGTGTGCTTGGTGTGTTCACAGCAAGTTTCTGTGCTCAAAGAATATAATATCCAGCACCACTATGAGACTCACCATGGTGAGCATGCAACAGCATGCAACAGTTTGGAAGCACATATGAGAAGAGAGAAGATAAATGATTTGTTGGCCGGTCTGAGGAAACAGCAGTCTGTTTATACCTGCAGCTGACAGAGCAGTGACAGCAGTGAAAGCTAGCTACCTTATTGCCAGTGGAATAGCATCAACATCAAAGCCATACTGTGAGGCTGAGTTTGTGAAAAAATGCATGCTGAAGGCTGCAGAAATCACATACCCTGAAAGGTGGCAGGCTATTGCTGACAATAGTCTGATGAGAAACACTGTGACCGATAGGATTTCAGATTTTCAGCAGATTTGGACAACCAAATGAAGCACAAATCAAGTCATCTGCTGCATTTTCAGTCGCGAGTGATGAGAGCACAAACATTACAGATGCTGCTCAACTGGTCATATTCATTGGCGGTGATGAATTTAAAATGATTTGTAGATCTTAAGTTTTATTCAGAAATTAAAATCCTTATTCAGTTCTAGTGTGCCTTTGTAGATCCACTGTGATCTGTACATTGTAATGCACATTTATAAATTATAAACTGAAGAATATTGTTGAAATTTATATTATATTTACTAAGAAATTTCAGGTTGTTCATAAGTTTGGAAAAAAGAGTGCATTAAATGTGAACATTTTCAGAACATTCTTCGATAAACCAAAAAAAGGGAAAAATATGGAGTCATTTATAAATTGATATTCTATGACTTTACTGGTCCAGTCCTCTTTAGATCAAATTGGCCTGTGCGTGGCCCTTGAACTAAAATGAGTTTGACACCTGTGTGTTACATGTTCACATCAGTAATAAACTGATTCTCATTTATAAACCCCAAACATGTCAGAGCTTTGATGTTCTTCAATAAGATTTCTACAGATTCACATCATGTCATCTGAAAGAGCTGCAGTGGCTCATGCTATGAGCCTGAGAGCACAGAGATCCTCACAGTAAAGAGTACAGGTTCTCCCACTGAAGGAGAACCACGGTTTGGCTGAGGGGTTCAGGATCTCTGCAGCACTGATATATTTCCTCCTGTGACCCTCCAGGCTTTTGTCCCTCTGTCACTGCAGGAAATCTGTTCTGTTCTTCCCTTTAACTGAACACAGCCAGAAAAAGCAGATCAAACCAGTTTGTTCCAAGAAGTCAACAATCAGGTTTCAGAAGGTTGGGCGGAGCCTGCTTCTCTCACCTGGAGACACTGACATGTCCAGTGTGTCAGTGTCTCCAGGTGAAGTCTTCAGCTGCACTCTGTGATCTCCTGCATCTGTGAGGAGAACCAGGACTCAGCATCACTGCTGTAAGTCTCTCTGATCATTCAGCTTTCGTTTGTCTGGGGAAGTGTTGGTCCGATCAGCAGGCAGCAAACATTTGCTCCTCATTGCTGCTCACACTTTATCAGAACCTCTGCAGCTCTCAGACAGCAAACAGCTTCTAATAGACCAGTTTTCCTTCACTCAGTTAGTGTCAAGTTTTAAACTTCCTTCAGCTCCTGCCCAAACCTGAAAAAGGCTGGCTCCACACAAAAGGATGCTGGGACAACTCCACTCAGTTTAAGTGCTTTATTGTCTTTTTGTTGGAGTTGCAAGCTTTAGGTGCAGTGGCAAATGAGCAGGTGAATTAATGGTTGAGTAGGTTGATAACCTTTAAACAGATAACAGACATTAAACATTAAATTATAACAAATTCACTGCAGCCTGAAAAAGATGTTTTAAACAACGTGACTGATAAAGGCACTACTTTTAGCAAGATGAACATTTATTTATCCAAACAGTTTCTTAAGTCACATGGTCCATTAAACAATTTTAAATTAATTTACACATTTAAATATTTATTGCATCTTAGTCAAATAAAATGTTCAGCAGATTAAAATTTATCTGGGTCATTCATAAATTAATATTCAATCAATTAAGGAGCTGGTCTTAAAATATCTCATAAATATGAATTATATTTAGTGCAAGTAGTGACACACATTACCAAATATGCCTTAAAAAAACTTTAACTTTGTCCTACATTCATCCAAAGAATTTTGTCAATTTAAATGAACATTTACCATATCAGTGATGTCTTTGGTGGGAGCTGCAGGTTTTTGTCCCTGGTGTGACTGAAACAGTGAGCTGCACAGGTGAATGGAATTACCTACTGAGAGAGGCAGGGAGCGCTTGTTTCTGTGTGAGGTGCAGTGCAGCCGGGTGGGCAGTAAATCCATTTTGAATCTTATCCTTGTTTATCTTGACAATCACAGATGGAGGAGAAGATTATTTGTATTTATACTGTCAGAGGCACTTTGACTCTAAAGGTTCTCTTGGAAGCCAGTGTAATGTTGTTCATGATGAGCTAGGAATGAAGATGCATTGGTCAGTAATCTTTAATCATCTGTGCTTGTCGTGGTCTTTGATGCAGGGTCTTCAGTTTTTTAATTTCTTTGTAGCGTTATTCTTGGCGAGCTCTGGATTTGGGTTCTTTATTCTTTATATTTTAATTCAATTCAATTCAATGCAGTTTTATTTATAGATTGGATTAGATTTGATTAGATTGAACTTTAGTGTTATTGTACACAAGTATATACAAGTATATATAGAGCCAAATCACAACAAGTCACCTCAAGGCGCTGTTGGATTTGAGCTTTCTGTTATTTCGTAGCAGTCACGTGTCTTTATTTCCCGATATTGTCTACAAGTTCCTGATGGTGTTATTTCATGTTTTTAGTTCTGAGCTTCAATTCCAGAGATTCATGTTGTTTCATGTACTCCTAGTGTCCTGTTTTTGGTCCCTAGTTTTGAGTATTATCTTCCCCCCACTGTTCTATCCTCTTGTGTCAGGTCTCCATCAGTGATGTTCCTGTATTGTGGTAACCTGTGTGTTGGTATTTAGTTTGGCTCTGTTGTCTGGTCTTTTGTGGGTAGTGTCAGCTGTGTTTCCCTCCTGCTTCCCTTTCCCTCTTTACTTCTTGTATTTATTGTCACAGTGTGTCCTTGCCCTTTGTCAAGCCATCCCTCATTCTTGTGTGTCTCACAGTATTTCCCAGGTTTGTATCTATCTTATTCCTAGTGATTCCTGGTTTTTGGTTTGGGGTTTTTGGACTGTCTATTCCAACTGTCGCAGCCTCATTAAAGACACCCACCTCATATTAACCTCCATCTCCTCATGTACTGCATTTGTATCTGCAGTACTACCACCACCTTCCACACAGCTGATCTAACAGTGCTGTAAAATCAGACTTGTTCATCATCATATGGTCCAGTGTTTGTGTGATATAATCTGTTCCTCTGTCCCCTCATCTCCCTCCCTCTCAGGTCTCTGGCTCAGCTCATCTTTACTCTTCAGTCTCTGATTAATCCAAACTTGCTCTCTGGTTCCTCCATTTGTAACAGTAACAGTTAATAATTTTTCAAAGACAATAAAATATATCAATATACTCTTCTTGCTAACCCTGACTCTGTTTAATGGGTTCTGAGTTAGGTTTGTAGCTCTCTCCTCTCTCTTATCCACCTTTTCAGTGTCTTCTACATCTCATGTTGTTCTGTGTCTCTTTGTGATCTCCTTTTTTGGATGAGAACATTTTACCTGGTAACATTTTATCTGGTAAAACAAAGGTTAAAAAAGCTCCTTGGACCCTCAGTCTGTCCTAAGTAGGCCAGTTCATTCTTCTGTCCAAGGCCTGTTTTACCTGAGCAGGTAACTCATGTACATGTTAACATAGATCTGTGACTTCCCATTATTACAAATGACACTATTAGACACACATATAATCACAAAAAAACATGAATCAACACAGATTATCAGCACATCAGTCCTTATATATCAGATACTCAGTCTGTTCTCCGTGTGTTGGAAATGTTCAGGTGTAAAGATGTGAACCACTGTAACAAGGATCCGATGGTTGTGTCCAGCAGAGCAGGTCTGAGCCTGTCTGAGAGCTCCTGGTCAGCAGGTTCATGCTTTCCTATAACAAGGACTCAGATTTGTTCATGACAAACAGAAGAATGGGTTTAAAATAGAAGGGATAGAGTAGAATCAAGCTTTAATGTTCAAACTCTTGGGTTTATTTTTTATTCAATGACTAAAATGACAAATGCCTAAAAGTAAACTCCAGGAAATGATTAATTAAATGGTGAATAAATCAAACAGTCAAATTGATAGTAATTGAATTAAATGAATAATTGGCAGCTGACTCAAAGTTCTAATAATTGATAACTTGATAGATGGACTGAATAATGATTGAATCGAATGAAAATCAAATAATGATTAAATGATTGGATTCAAATAACTAAATAGTGGTTGAAGCAGTAGATTGAATGGTTAAATTAGATAGAGGAGCAGAGGACAGACAGATGGGAGACTAGTAGTCCCCAGAATAGTTTTCACAGTCTTTTAGAGATATATTGGTCTTGTTATTCGGCCTTCACAGCTTTGGGAGAGTATGCAATGCACGTATGTCTCTGATCGTTCACTAAAACTGCTCGTATGTAGGTGAAAGTTGATGAGAGAGACATCACAGCGCCTCTGCTTCTGGAATACTGGAATGAAGTCAGACCATCAGCCTGTGCGCCGATCTGAGAAGACCACCTCTAAACCAGGCCTCTCTCCATCTGATAGTCTGAACTGATAGTGCCTAGTTTAAAGTGTGATGTTTAGCCTGGGATCTTTGCTGTCTTGGTGAGGGGAATCACAGCCACCTGCTGGGATGGCCTGTGGTCTTCTGAACAAGATTTCCCATGTACACATATTTCTTCTGATTCTTTAATATGCTTCTTTTTAAAAGAATTAGTGTTTTAAGACTTCTCCCTACCCAAATAAATGAACATGTGACAAAACACAGACCCACACACATAGCATGACACACTCAGAGGTGAGAATGTGTTCAGGTAAACTGTACATTCCTCTGTTGACAGCTGATAAAGAAGGCTGAATGATGGAGCAGAGAGAGCAGAATGGGAAGTGAGACTTTCTATTGACTTTGCATGAAGTAAATCTGATGTATGATCTGAATTAAAGTGTAAATCAAGTGTTAGTCTTTATGCAGCCCTGTTAAATAACCTGTTGTTACTGTTGATGCTTCACAAAGATCAGGAGAGCTGCCAACTGAAACTCTGCTGCAGGCAGGAACCAGTTTTTCTAGCTTGGGGTGGAAACTTCAGTGGAAGAATGTTTCCTTGGCTCAAAATCATCTCTCTGTCTCTCTCTCACACACACACACACACACACACACACACACACACACACACACACACACACACACACACACACACCTGCCCGGGCCCTGGAGCACTCTAGCCCGGCTAAGGGTCTCCACAGAATTCCCTGGAGCTTCTCCAGGGGAGAGGGACAGCCTCCACGCACACACGCACACACACACACACGCACACACACGCACACACACACACACACACACACACACACACACACACACACACACACACACACACACACACACACACACACACACACACACACACACACACACGCACACACACACACACACACACACAGAGTAAAAGCTCCATTTGGATGAAGCTTGTTGAAAGTTGTCCTGAATGAGTCTGATAGCCTCTTTGTCCTCTCTGCTGCTATTCTGTGGCTTCTTTATGATGAGTTAAAAGTGGAAATTTGCCGGCCAATAATCTTTAATCTTTTGTGCCATAGAAACCAGACTCCATTTTCTTTGATGTTCAGGTGTTTTTGTGAGTTCAGGAGTTCTTGTGTTCCGCTTCTTTGGATTCCCCTCATCTGCCTACTGAGACATCTCCATGACCCTGTAACCCTCCAGGCTTTTGTATCTCTGTGTGTCACTGTTGTGAAATCACTTTATTGTGTGAGTCTCTCAGTGCAGTAAATCTGTTTTTCCCTTTGACTGGAAACACATAAAACCTGTTTATTCCAAAGAAGTCAACTTTCAGGTCTTACTGAAGTCACGAGGAAAAAAAAAAAGAAGCTCCAGCTCACACGAGAACTCGTGTCAGGTCTATTTTTAGCTGACAAGGGCGTATGAAGGAGTTTACTATTGGGGGGGGACACATATCGGAAACCTGACAGATCCATAAACACTCGGAGCAAAGCATAAAAACTGCTATTTTATCTTTTACTTTCTCCTTTTTCAAATGTTTCCTGGAAAGATAGTGTTGTGTACACATATATTATTGCATGTATAATTTATATATGTATGTGTTTTATAATCATAAGACGTGGAAAAACCACCAAACAAAATGGCTTGAGTCTTTTATGAAGCATAATGACCATGTCATTCCAGGCTGTAGGGCTCACTTTATCAGCTGGCTGCACTGCTACTAGTACAAAGGAGTATTCGGGCCACACTGAGAAAAAAAATAAATGGTGCATTTTGAGAATAAATTCAAACCTTTGAGAAAAAAGTCAAAATATGCAGATTAAAGTCGCTTCAAGTCAAACAACTGCCACGACACGTCTGTTATCCCGTCCAGAATGTCTTGTATTACGAGTTAGTGAAACTATACTTTAGAATCAGTTTTAGTAACAGGAAATGATTTCTCTTTTAGTACATGAACACGATGCAGTGATAAGTATGAGGATGTTAAAGAGAGAGTGCAGAAAGCTGCATCTGCTCAGAAGGAAAAACCACACAAACTGGCAACGGTTAGATGGAAGGATGGCTGCACCTTCATACAGTACAGAGGGGACATGTAGACCCACAAGACACAATAACACAGCTGATCAAGTTGTTTCTACCCAAGGCATTTTGTAGAGAGTGTAGCAGCTGAGGCCGTTATTTGACTTGAAATGACGACTTTGACAATTTTGACTTTATTCTCAAAATGATTTTTTTTTTTCTCAGTGTGGCCCTCACACTCCTTCATGTACTAGCAAGCTAAATATTTCATCCATCCACTTATCCTGTTCAGGGTCACTGGAGCCTATCCCAGCTGTCATAGGGCAAGAGACAGGGTACAGGTCGCCAGCCTGTCACAAGGCTAACACACAGAGACAAACAACCTTTCATACTCACGCTCTCATTCACACCTATGGGAGGAAACCGGAGTACCCGGAGGAAACCCACAAAAGCACGGGGAGAACATGCAAACTCCACAGAGAGAGGGAGAAGCCTGGGCCAAGGTGGAATTGAACCCAGGCCTTCCAGATGGCATTCTAACTGTGAGGCAGCAGTGCTAACCACCAAAAATAATTCAGTAACGCACAGAAGTGCAAAGTTTGATATGTTTTATTGGTCGAAAACATTTAATAATGGTCAAAAATGCATTTATGTAGGCTGACTGGCAACAGAACTGGTTCTTTAATTAAACAACGTTTTGACATGAAGGAATCCTCACAGATAATGTAATGAACAAATTATTCACTTTTTAAGTTAAAAAACAGCTATTAAAACATGCCTATTCAGTTTGAAACTCTAATATAATAAATTAAAATAAATAAATAAATAAATAAAAGTGATACCTCTCACATTTAATAGACAAGCTGTGTGCCTCTTTACAGCCCTGCATTTAGCCAAACAAAAGGTTAAAAACATTGTCCTAAGCAGAAGAACCAAAATGATTTTTCTGCCTCTCATTTGAAATTCATTCAAATTTACTTCTTGTCCAGTAAGTAAACTTTATCCTATGTATGAAAGTAAACTGACAAACAGCCATATTCATGGGAACATTCCCACAGACCTCATTCAAAGAGTTCCTGACTCCTGCCGCTGTCTCCGGTTCCCAATCACTCGGAGCCATTCAGAGGGGTCGGGGGGCGCAGTGGCATATAAAAGCACGCGAGTTAAAATTTTTTCTCCTCCGCTGTGTAATTTGTGGGTGGGACAAATACGCCTGTCTCCAATATTGTAGGGGACACGTCCCCCCCGTCCCCCCCTGTTCCTACGCCCATAGTTGCTGATCAGGGACTAAAGCATAAAAAATTCTGTGATGGAGCCCCTCGGTACTGAAGGGGGTGGGGTGTGTCTTCTGTTACTGAACAATCGCTAGTGCTAATGGTGGTGCCCTCTAGCAAACTGTGGTTTTATTGATCCGTTCTGGTGGCTACAGCTGAAGTAAAGAACAAAATAACAGCTGAAATTCTCTGCACAGCGAGTGCAGTACACACACACAAACACAGACAGACTCACACACTCAGCAGAGCACAGTGGAGGCATGGAAAAATGTGTCAAAAATAGCCTAAAGTACTGTCACAAAGTACTTTAGTTGATGTGCGTCATCTGGCTTCATTGATAGATAAAGCTGAGTATCATCTGCATAACAATGAAAATTGATGCAGTGCTTTCTAATAATACTGCCTAAGGGAAGCATGTATAATGTAAATAGAATTGGTCCTAGCACAGAACCCTGTGGAACTCCATAATTAACCTTAGTGTGTGAAGAAGACTCCCCATTTACATGAACAAATTGGAGTCTATGAGATAAATATGATTCAAACCACTGCAGTGCAGTACCTTTAATACCTATAGTATGCTCTAATCTCTGTAATAAAATGTTATGGTCAACAGTATCAAAGCTGCACTGAGGTCCAACAGGACAAGAACAGAGATGAGTCCACTGTCAGAGGCTGTAAGAAGATCATTGGTAACCTTCACTAATGCTGTTTCTGTACTGTGATGAATTCTGAAACCTGACTGAAACTCTTCAAATAAACCGTTCCTCTGCAGATGATCAGTTAGCTGTTTTACAACTACTCTTTCAAGAGTCTTTGAGAGAAAAGGAAGGTTGGAGATTGGCCTATAATTAGCTAAGACAGCTGGGTCAGTGATGGCTTTTTAAGTAGAGGTTTAATTACAGCCACCTTGAAGGCCTGTGGTACATAGCCAACTAATAAAGACAGATTGATCATTTTTAAGATAGAAGCATCAATAATTGGAAAGACTTCTTTGAACAGTCTAGTAGGAATGGGATCTAATAAACATGTTGCTGGTTTGGAGGAAGTAACTATTGAAGTTAACTCTGAAAGACCAACTGGAGCCAAAGAGTCTAAACAAATACCAGCAGTGCTGAAAGCAGCCGAACATGAACATGAATAATTTTTTCTCTAATGTCTAAAATGTTATTTGTAAAGAAATCCATGAAGTCACTACTAGTTAAAGTGAAAGGAATACTCGGCTCTACAGAGCTCTGACTCTTTGTCAGCCTGGCTACAGTGCTGAAAACAAACCTGGGGTTGTTCTTATTTTCTCCAATTAATGATGAGTAGTAAGATGTCCTAGCTTTACGGAGGGCTTTTTTTATAGAGCAACAAACTCTTTTTCCAGGCTAAATGAGCATCTTCTAATTTAGTGAGACACCATTCCCTCTCCAGCTTTCGGGTTATCTGCTTTAAGCTGTGCGTTTGTGAGTTATACCACAGAGTCAGGCACTTCTGATTTGAAGCTTTCCTTTTCAGAGGAGCCACAGTATCCAAAGTCATACGCAGTGAGGATGTAAAACTATTGACGAGATAATCGACCTCACTGGGAGCAGAGTTTAGGTAGCTGCTCTGCACTGTGTTGGCACTGAAGAGCATAATAATGAAGGAATTAGATCCTTAAACTTAGTTACAGCACTTTCACAAAGATTTCTACTGTAATAAAAGTTATTCCCCACTGCTGTGTAATCCATTAAAGTAAATGTAAATGTTACTAAGAAATGATCAGACAGGAGGGGGCTTTCAGGGAATACTGTTAAGTCTTCAGTTTCTATGCCATATGTCAGGACAAGATCCAGAGTATGATTAAAGTGGTGGGTGGGCTCCTTTACATTTTGAGAGAAGCCAATTGAATCTAACAATAGATTAAATGCAGTGTTGAGGCTGTCATTCTCAGCATCTACATGGATGTTAAAATCACCCACTATAATGATTTTATCTGAACTGAGCACTAAATCAGATAAAAAGTCTGAGAAATCAGACAGAAACTCTGAGTAAGGACCAGGTGGATGATAGATAATAACAAATAAAACAGGTTTTTGATGGACAAGACTAAGAGTCAGGCTTTCAAAAGAATTAAAACTTTGTCTGGGTCTTTGATTAATTAATAAGCTGGAAATGAAGATCACAAACATCATCAGTATGTGTTAAAACCTGCACATGCTGAGCTATTGAATTCTGGTCCATTGTTTACATTTGTGTCGCTGTGCTGTTATTGTCCTCATGATGAAAACGGGATGCAATTGTTGCATCAGCCTGATGTCACTCCCTGAGACGTAAGAAGGATACTTAAGAGTAGAATGGGAGGCAGAGCCTTCAGCTTTCAGGCCCCTCTTCTGTGGAACCAGCTTCCAGCTTGGATTCAGGAGACAGACACCCTCTCTATTTTGAAGATTAGGCTTAAAACTTTCCTTTATGATCAAGCTTATAGTTAGGGCTGGATCAGGTGACCCTGAACCCTCCCTTAGTTATGCTGCTATAGGCCTAGGCTGCTGGGGAGTTCCCATGAAGCCCAGAGTGTTTCTCCTCATTCAGCTCCACAGTGTGTCTTTTGTCCTGTCTCTCTCCGCTCAGCCACAACCAGTTGCAGCAGATGACCCCCCCCTCCCTGAGCCTGGTTCTGATGGAGGTTTCTTCCTGTTAAAAGGGAGTTTTTCCTTCCCACTGTCGCCAAGTGCTGCTCATAGGGGGTCGTTTTCTCTGTATTATTGTAGGGTCTTTACCCACAATACAAAGCGCCTTGAGGCGACTGTTTGTTGTGATTTGGCGCTATATAAATAAAACTGAATTAAATTGAAGAATGCAAAAATATATCTGTACTGAGGAAAATGACAAAAATAGTAATGCACAGTGACTTGGAAAAGTAACTTTAATCTGATTACTGAACTGCAAATAGTAACGCGTTAGATTACTCGTTACCAAAACGAAGTAGTCAGATTAGAGTAACGCTGATGACACTGCCTGCTACTGAGGAGTTGTTTAACCACCTCAGTGACCTCACCCCTAATGATGATGGTTACCGTCCCTCTTTGTCCCCAGACTCTGTTTTCACTACAGAAGGTGTGTCAGTAAGATTAAGGAGGTCCTTTAAGTATTCCTTTCACTGCCTAATTATAGCCTCAGTTGAAGTAACACAGGCTAACCAAGCCTAATAGGACTCCTTCTTCAGCTTGATAGCTTCCTTCACCTCCAGTGACCACCATCTGGTTCAGGGATTACCACCATGGCCGCTTTTCCACTGACAGGGTTCAGGTGCCGGTGCCAAGATTTGAACCTTTCTGTGTTTTTTCCACCACCAACGCACTCGGTGCTTGGCCAAAAAATGGGTTCAATTCAGGCCCCGCAAGTTAGCTGGTCTCCAACCAAGAAGGTGTGACGAAAGCAGCAGAAGGGCATGACTCTGCTGTCTCAACGTAAAGCTTTCTACCGCTATTTCACTGCATGGTGTGTACTACAGGAGAAAAACGATGCTGAACTTGCTGCTTTGTATCAGTTCATATGTGGCAGTGGCGCTGTGGGTAGGCGCTTGCCTTGCAGCCGGAAGGTTGCAGGTTCAAGCCCCTGTCCCTGCACTGCGTTGTGTCCTTGGGCTAGACACTTAAACCACATTGCCTAACGGTAGCGCCGGTCTCTGGCTGTATGACCGCAGATGCTCGTCTCTGGATGAGTGATCTGGAACGATCATTTCATTGTGTGCCTTGTGCGCACAATGACAATGAGTTGAATCTAATCTAATATCACAGATAAAAGGACACAAAGTGCGTACTTGTCGTCTTGCTCTAATCACTATCTCTGTTTCCCTCTGTGCTGCACACAGATGCTGCAGTAGTTTGGTTTGGACCGTAAATGTGTTCACAGCACAAGAAAGGGGAGCGTGTTCTCCCACTTTTGTGCGCTTCAGCTTCTGTGTCCAGATGAGAACCCGCCCACACTCATACGTAAAGGAGCAGTTCACAGAAACGTGGTGGAAACACAGGCTCATTCTTAAGCGTTTCACCGGTTCATTGACACCAACACCAGCACTGGCACGAGCACCGGTACCTTGGCGGTGGAAAAGTAGCACATGACAGGCACCAACCACCTTGCAGCCATAGCTCTGAGCAGCAGCCTCAACAATGAAGTTGTGAAACATGGTCTATTCACGCACAATGTCCTCAGCCTCCCTCGGAATGCTGTCAAAGTTCTGCCGGAGGTGGAAGTTGAAGATCTCACAGACTGGGGTCTTTGCCAGGTGTTCTCAGTGTGCCCTCACAATACGTTTAGGTGCGCCGGTCTGTCCAGCATTCTCCCCTGCCACCTGATCCAACTCACCACCAGGTGGTGATCAGTTGACAGCTCAGCTCCTTTCTTCACCTGAGTGTCCAAAATATACGGCCAAAGATCTGGTGATACAATTACAAAATTGATCATTGACCTATGAGTTAGGGTGTCCTGGTGCCACGTGCACTTATGGACATCCTTATGTTCGAACATGGTGTTCATTATGCGCAAACTGTGGTTTACACAAAAGTCCAATAACAAAACAGAATTGGGGTTCACATTGGGCAAGGCCATTCCTCCCAATCATGCCCCTCCAGGTCTCACTGTCATTGGCCACTTGACCGTGAATGTCCACCAGCAGGATGATGGAGTCACCAGATAGAGCACCCTCAAGCACACCGCTTGAGATACAGACAACCATTCACTCTCACGTTCACACCTATGGGGAATTTAGAATTACCAGTTAACCTAACCTAGTAACTGCATGTGTTTGGACTGTAGAAAGAAATCGGAGTACCCAGAGAAAATCCACACAGATATGGGGAGAACATGCAAACTCCACACAGAAAGGCCCTGGCCAAAGTGGCTTCGAACCCAAACCATCTAGCTGTGAGGTAGGAGTGCTAACCAGTATATATATATATATATATATATATATATATATATATATATATATATATATATATATATATATATATATATCAGGGGTGGGACTTTAACACGTTAATCTCGATTAATTAATTAGAGGGAAATTAATGAATTAAAAATTTTAACGCATTTTAATCGCACTTTGCACCGGAACGTTTCTCAGTGCACGAGTTCCTGGCATACAGATTATATCAATGCACAATGTCCAAATTCAAGGGCCACGTCCTGCGAAGGACCCGGCCCGCGTAGACTGGGTCCTTCGCAGCCCACAAAGACCGCAAAGGGAGGAAGTGAGCGGCTAGCCTTCATATCAGCGTCACCTCAGCGTAGTTCATGTCGCCTAGCAACCGTGAGTGTGAAGCATAGCTGTGTAAAAGCAGCTGGTTTAACGGAGAACAAACTTTTGCTCCTTTTTGTGGTTTAATTGGTTAAAAATTGGTTAAAAAAAGTCTTTTATTGAAAATAAGCTGTTAAAACAAGCATGACACATTTCAGCATCAATGAATACAGCTGAGAGAATGATTCATTTCCAACTATATTAAGTGAGACATTAATGTTGAATAAAGGCAGCACGGTGGCGCAGTGGTGCCTTACAGTTAGACTGCCTCACAGTTAGAATAACATCTGGAAGGCCTGGGTTCGATTCCACCTTGGCCCAGGCCTCTCCGTCTCTGTGTGGAGTTTGCATGTTCTCCCCGTGCTTGCGTGGGTTTCCTCCGGGTACTCCGGTTTCCTCCCACATTCCAAAAACATGCACTTACTGGGGTTAGGTTAATTGGCTAATCTAAATTGCCCATAGGTATGAATGTGAGTGTGAAAGGTTGTCTGTCACTCTGTGTTGGCCCTGCAACAGGCTGGCGACCTGTTCAGGGTGTACCCTGCCTCTCGCCCTATGACAGCTGGGATAGGCTCCAGCCCCCCCGTGACCCTGAACAGGATGTGCGGAAGCGAATGGATGGATGGATGGATTAATGTAGAATAAAACTATCCAGTTATGAGGCTGAACTTTAATTTCAGGAGTTTGCTTATCACAGGAGCACTTCCACCCTTCATTGGTCTGTGTAGTAGACTGGTGGGAAAATAAAATTTTTAAGTTTAAGCTTATGTATATTGATTCATTCATCAACCAAACTTTATCATGTTAAATATTTAAATGAGATTAAAATGCAACGAATTTCGATTAATTAATTACAAAGCTCCTAATTAATTAGATTAATTTTTTAAATCGAGTCCCACCCCTAAAATATAATATAATATATATATATATATATCCCAGCACACCTCTACAAGCATTCTTTTTGCCCTCTAAGTTTGGGTCCTCTACCAGAGGCCTGGGAGCTTGAGGGTCCTGCGCAGTATCTTAACTCTTCCCAGGACTGTACTCTTCTGGACAGAGATCTTGGATGTTGTTCCAGGAATCTGCTGGAGCCACTCTCCAGTTTGAGGGTCACTGCTCTGAATGTTCTGATAACCATGGGGACCACTGTTACCTTCATCTTCCACATCCTCTCCAGCTCCTCTCTGAGCCCTTGGTATTTATCAAGCTTCTCGTGTTCTTTCTTCTTGATGTTCCCGTCACTTGGTATTGCAACGTCTATCACCACGACCTTCTTCCTTTGTTTGTCCACCACTATGATATCCGGTTGGTTAGCCACCACAAGTTTGTCTGTATCTATCTGGAAGTCCCACAGGATCTTAGCTTGTTTGTTTTCAACCACCCTTGGGGGCGTGTCCCATTTTGACCACGGGACTTCGAGGTCATACTTGACATAGATGTTCCTGTATACTATGCCGGCCACTTGGTTATGGCGTTCAGTGTATACCCTGCCTGCTAGCATCTTGCACCCTGCTGTTATGTGCTGGATTGTCTCAGGGGCATCTCTGCACAGCCTGCACCTGGGGTCTTGCCTGGTGTGGTAGACCCCAGCCTCTATCGATCTTGTGCTTAGAGCTTGTTCCTGTGCTGACAGAACAGCAGAACAGCAGTGGGGACACAGCATCTCCTTGCTAAATCCCGCACTTGATGTTGACTTGTGCAGTTGACTTGAAGTTGGCCTCTAGTGTTGTTGGATGGGACTGGTCCCATCTGGGGGACTTTGGGGATCAGGACTGTCCGGCCTTCAGTCAGCAATTCTGAGTGTGTCTTAGCCTCTAGCAGCTGGTTCATTTGTGCTGCCAGGCACTCATGGAGTGCAGTTAGCTTCCTTAGCCAGTAGGTGTGAATCATATCAGGGTCTGGTGCTGTCCAGCTGTTCATGTGTGAGACCCTTAACTGAATGTCTGCCACTGTGATGGTTACTGGATCCTGTTCAGGGAGGTTGCTGTGGTCTGCTCTCAGATCCTATCCACTGAGCATTGGTATTGTGTGACGCATCCTTCTCCCATATGCTCTTCCAGTATTGCTCTGTCTCCAGCCTTGGTGGGGGTGCTGTTCTCATATTGTTCTCCTGCCACTGAGAGTATACCTTGGATGGTTGAGTGGAGAACATCCGGTTTATTTTCCTGGCTTCTATCTCTCTGGTATACCTCTTCAGGCGTTTAGCCAAGGCTGTAAGTCTTTGCTTGGCAGTCTCTAAGGCCTCAGGTATGGACAGCCCGTTGTACTTCTTATGCACTGCTTTCTTCTTCATCCCACCTTTCTGCAACTCTGAGAGCTGGCTAACTTCCCTCCATGCTGCCTTGACCTTAGCCTCTAGTCGTCATTTCCATGGAGGGTACTGCTCCTTATTGCTGTTCATCTTATAGCCAAGCATCTCAAGGATCACTGCTGCTGTGTTATACAGCTATTTCATTGGCTTCAGTGATAGTCGTGGAAGGGATTGTCCGTAGGGCTGCATTCGCATATTCTAGTAGACTTTCAGTGGATACTTCACGTAGTCTTGGTAGTCGGCGTCGAGGGGACCAGTTTGCCTTCTTAGCCATGATCTTTTCTTTCAGGTCAGCTGCTCGGGTATTCAGTGTACTGGTTGTTATTATAGGGGCTTGGTACCCAGTCTCAAAGTGTAGGAATGATGAAATCTCCCCCTGACCAGTCGTGCTGGCTCCCCCTTGCCGTAACATTTGTGTTGTATCTCATCAATCTCTAGGTGCGCTAGCAGCTGCTTCCTTCATATGTTGGAACACTGAGTCACAAGTTGTTTCGCCATCAGTTTTGATGTTGGGATTCAAAGAATCCATAGGTCCCACATCCTCTTCATGTAACCCCTCTCGCTGGGATTACATGTGTAGTAGCAAGCACTGAGCACAAGATTGATAGAGGCTGGGGTCTACCACACAAAGCAAGACCCCAGGCTGTGCAGAGATGGCCTTGAGACAATCCAGCACATGACAGTAGGGTAAAGGACATACTTGGAATGCCATAACCAAGTGGCTGGCATAGTATACAGGAACATCTATGCCAAGAAGAAGGAACACGAGAAGCTTGAAAAATACCAAAGTGCGACCCGTGTGCTGCAGGAGGCAGAGCTTGGTAGTGCAACGCTCACCTCCAACACATGTGGCTGCTTCTTTAACTTCAACCTTTTGGCAAAACTGGCTGTGTGCGAGAGACAACTTTCCTGGGGTTTGGTAGTGTTGTCTCTGTTTTGTTTCTGAAAGGTGAACAGATGTCAGGTGGATATATATATATATAAAAAAAAAAAAAAATCCCAGCTCGCCCCTACGGGCGGTCTATTTTTGCCCTCCAAGCTTGGGTCCTCTACCAGAGGCCTGGGAGCTTGAGGGTCCTGCGCAGTATCTTAGCTGTTCCCAGTATTGCGCTCTTCTGGACAGAGATCTCAGATGTTGTTCCAGGAATCTGCTGGAGCCACTCTCCCAACTTGGGGGTCACTGCCCCGAGTGTTCCGATTACCACGGGGACCACTGTTACCTTCATCTTCCACATCCTTTCCAGCTGCGCTCTCTCTCTCTCTCTCTCTCTCTCTCTCTCTCTCTCTCTCTCTCTCTCTCTCTCTCTATATATATATATATATATATATATATATATATATATATATATATATATATATATATTTATATATTGGAGCAGGAGGTCGGGGGTTCGAACCCCGACCAGGGCGTACTTCCAGTAAGGGTCCCCAGGCTAGACCCCCCCATGCTAACCAAGCCTACCTCGGAATATGAGCGAGAGAAATATGAATGAAGCCATACCGGCTCGGACGTCGCCCGGATTAACAAGGTCCGCGTCAGGTGTTGAGGAACCAGGACACTCTGACGATAAGTGGGCTACTGGAACTAGAAGGTTACGGCATAAGTGGACACGAGATGAGAACCGGGAACTGTTGGAATGCTACTACACATGTAACCCCAGCGAGAGGGGCTACATGAAGAGGATGTGGGACCTATGGATTCTTCGAAACCCAACATCCACACTGACAGCGAAACAACTTGTGGCTCAGTGTTCCAACATACGAAGGAAACAGCTGCTATCGCAGCTAGAGATTGATGAGGTACAACACAAATGTTACGGCAAGGGGGAGCCAGGACGACAGGTCAGGGGGGAGATTTCATCATCCCCACACTCCGAGATTGGGTACCAAGCCCCAATAACAACAAGTACACTAAATAGCAGAGCAGCTGACCTGAAAGATAAGATCATGGCTAAGAAGGCAAACTGGACCCCTCGACGCCGACTACCAAGGTGTGAAGTACTCTACTGGAAGATCTACTGGAAGATGCGAATGCAGCACTACGGATAATCCCTACCAGTACCATCACTGAAACCAATCAGTTGATGTATAACACGGCAGCAGTGATCCTTGAGATGCTTGGCTATAAGATGAACAGCACTAAGGAGCAGTACCCTCCATGGAAACGACGATTAGAGGCTAAGATCAAGGCAGCACGGAGGGAAGTTAGCCAGCTCTCAGAGTTGCAGAAACATGGGATGAAGAAGAAAGCAGTGCCTAAGAAGTACAACGGGCTGTCTATACCTGAGGCCTTAGAGACTGCCAAGCAAAGGCTCACAGCCTTGGCTAACCGCCTGAAGAGGTATACCAGAGAAATAGAAGCCAGGAAAATAAACCGGATGTTCTCCACCGAACCATCCAAGGTATACTCTCAGTGGCAGGGGAACAATATGAAAATAGCACCCCCACCAAGGCTGGAGACAGAGCAATACTGGAAGAGCATATGGGAGAAGGATGCGTCACACAACACCAATGCTCAGTGGCTAGTGGATCTAAGAGCAGACCACAGCAATCTCCCAGAACAGGCCCCAGTAACCATCACGGTGGCAGACATCCAAGAAAGAGTCTCACACATGAAGAGCTGGACAGCACCAGGCCCTGATATGATTCACGCCTACTGGCTAAAGAAGCTAACTGCACTCCACGAGCGCCTGGCAGCACAAATGAACCAGCTGCTAGAGGCTAAGACACACCCAGAATGGCTGACTGAGGGCCGGACGGTCCTGATCC
This sequence comes from Amphilophus citrinellus, assembly GCA_013435755.1. Lineage (NCBI taxonomy): Eukaryota > Metazoa > Chordata > Actinopteri > Cichliformes > Cichlidae > Amphilophus > Amphilophus citrinellus. Next base: position 1,054,244 of record CM024212.1, read on the forward strand.
ACAAGGACCCCCAGAAGGGACCAGTCCCATCCAACTACCGGCCCATAACCTGCCTCAGTACAACATGGAAACTCCTGTCAGGCATCATAGCAGCTAAGATGAGCAGGCATGTAGCACAATACATGAGCGAGGCCCAGAAAGGGATAGGCAGAGAGACCAGGGGAGCAAAACACCAGCTACTAGTAGATAGAGCAGTCACTCGGGACTGTAAGACCCGGCTGACCAACCTGTGCACCGCCTGGATTGACTACAAGAAGGCCTATGACTCGATGCCGCACACATGGATCCTGGAATGCCTAGATCTGTACAAGATCAACAGGACCCTAAGAGCCTTCATCAAGAACTCAATGGGTAGGTGGAGAACAACACTAGAGGCCAACTTCAAGCCCATCGCACACGTCAACATCAAGTGTGGGATTTACCAAGGAGATGCCCTGTCCCCACTGCTGTTCTGCATAGGCCTGAATCCCCTCAGCCAGATCATCAACAAGACTGGCTACAGATACCGACTATGGAATGGAGGAAACATCAGCCACCTCCTGTACATGGATGACATCAAGCTGTATGCTAAGAGTGAACGAGATATCGATTCACTGATCCACACCACCAGGATCTACAGCAATGATATCGGCATGTCGTTCGGACTGGAGAAGTGTAGTCGGATGGTAACTAAGAGAGGAAAAGTAGTCAGAACTGAGGGGATCACACTACCAGAGGGCAGCATTGCAGACATTGAGGACAGCTACAAGTACCTTGGAATCCCACAAGCAAATGGGAACCATGAAGAGGCCGCTAGGAAAGCTGCAACCTCCAAGTACCTGCAGAGAGTAAGGCAAGTCCTGAAGAGTCAGCTGAATGGGAAGAACAAGATTCGGGCTATCAACACCTACGCCCTGCCAGTTGTCAGATACCCTGCTGGGATAATAAGCTGGCCAGAGGAGGAGATGGAAGCCACCGATGTTAAGACAAGAAAGCTCCTTACCATGCATGGAGGGTTTCACCCCAAATCCAGCACCCTGAGACTGTACGCTAAGCGGAAGGAAGGTGGCCGAGGACTAGTGAGTGTCAGAACCACTGTCCTAGATGAAACAATGAAGATCAAGGAATACATCAGGAAGATGGCCACAAAGGATCGTGTGCTTAGTGAGTACCTCAGGCACCAGAAACCTGAGAAAGAAGAGGGCGAAGAACAGGAACCATCATGGAAGGACAGGCCTCTGCACGGCATGTACCACCGGCAGATAGAAGAAGTGGCTGACGTAGAGAAATCCTACCAGTGGCTGGACAAGGCTGGACTGACAGACAGCACAGAGGCACTAATCATGGCAGCACAAGAGCAAGCTCTGAGTACAAGATCAATAGAGGCTGGGGTGTACCACACCAGGCAAGACCCCAGGTGCAGGCTGTGCAGAGATGCGCCTGAGACAATCCAGCACATAGCAGCAGGGTGCAAGATGCTAGCAGGCAGGGCATACATGGAACGCCATAACCAAGTGGCCGGCATAGTATACAGGAACATCTGTGCCGAGTATGACCTGGAAGTCCCGAGGTCAAAATGGGACACGCCCCCAAGGGTGGTTGAGAACAACAGAGCTAAGATCCTGTGGGACTTCCAGATACAGACAGACAAACTTGTGGTGGCTAACCAACCGGACATCGTAGTGGTGGACAAACAAAGGAAGAAAGTCGTAGTGATAGACGTTGCAATACCAAGTGACGGGAACATCAAGAAGAAGGAACACAAGAAGCTTGACAAATACCAAGGGCTCAGAGAGCAGCTGGAAAGGATGTGGAAGATGAAGGTAACAGTGGTCCCCGTGGTAATCGGAACACTCGGGGCAGTGACCCCCAAGTTGGGAGAGTGGCTCCAGCAGATTCCTGGAACAACATCTGAGATCCCTGTCCAGAAGAGCGCAATACTGGGAACAGCTAAGATACTGCGCAGGACCCTCAAGCTCCCAGGCCTCTGGTAGAGGACCCGAGCTTGGAGGGCAAAATAGACCGCCCGTAGGGGCGAGCTGGGATTTTTTATATATATATATATATATATATATATATATATATATATATATATATATATATATATATATATATATATATATATATATATAAACATCAAGGGATTCCTGTACTGTCCATCAGTCCAGCCATTGGTAAGATTTTTCTATATCAGCCATTTCTTCTATCTGCTGTGGTACATGCTGTGCAGAGTTCTGTTGTTCCATGATGGTTCCTGTACTTCCTCCTCTTCTTTCTCGGGTTTCTGCTGTCATGGTGAATCTTGGCATTGGAACTCAATTGATGATGGCTTCTTTTTCTCACTCGCTCACTCAGGTGCTAATTCAGGGTAAACATACTCTTTGATCAGCTGCTCTGGCACAGGAAACTAAATTTGTTGAAGCTGCTTTCTGGAACAGGTCCTTGGAACAGCTGTCCATATTAATCCTGAACTTACAGAGACAGAATGGAACTGGATGAAGATGCTTCTTATTAACAGTAAATCAATGTGTGTGCAGTTCAATGTAAACAGGAATAATTAGTGTGAAGCTTTGAACACTGCCGTTCCTCTTTGAATCATGGACCACCTTAAATGTTTGAAAATGTTGTTCAGATGTGTTGAACTGACTGAAGCTTCCAGTCAAAGTGAATCAGTGTGTCAGTGAATGCATTGTGTGTGCTGGGCTGCAGCGTCATGGCTCCATCTATTCGACTGATAGTAGAAGTAGAGAAGCTGATGGCAGCTTCCTTTGGCTCACAGTATTGTCTAACTGCATTCAGCTGACACTGAGATGAAGCAGAGAAGAAGCAGCTAATATTTGGACAGCACACATGATGAAAGGAGCATTTGAGCTGATGTGACCATGAATGAATGATTTGTGTTTCCTCTGCAGGTGAAGGTAGAAAGTGTGTGTGAGCTGGTGTGAATTCAGCAGCATGGATCAGTGTGAGGACAGAGAGGAGGGAGTCCCTCCCTCTAAAACCACTCTGTGTGGGGAACATGAGAGCCAGACCAAAGCTCAGAGGTGAGATGACCATCTCTAACTGTCCATGACTCTTCTCCATGTCACAGCTCAGCACTCACATCACTGCTGCATCATTATTCACAGGAAAAGACGTAGACGCAAAGCTAAAGCTAAACATCAACCAGAACCTGAACCCGGCGGTGTGTCCTTAAAGAATCCATCACCTGAAGATCCCCCCACTGATACTAAAGTCCAGCAGGCATCTGCTGCAGAGAGGTGAGCTGTTTGTACAGATGCAGCCACCTAAAGTTGCCACATCCAGCCAGACGTCGGCCAGCTGAAGTCCAGCCCCCAGCTGGCCGACGTCTGGCTGTCGTCGGGCTGGAAGTCCCCCTCCTTCTCCTGGGCGTATCTACTTTCCAGCATGAACACACCCCTTTCCCTCAATTGTAGACTGTCACCAAAAGGTGGCGCCTTCTTAACAAAAACATTGAGTTCTTTGATTCACAAATGTTATGTTAACATTTCTTGGTGAAGTAGCAAGTTTAGAAGACCTAAAATAAAATTGTCAGTATGAGCTTTCACACATTTCCATTGGGAATCACCAAAAGATTCTTTTGTTTCACTTAATCTTTTAGCTAAATATGTAAATAAATACAGTAGGTTAAAAAAGAAGCGGTGCTGCGCTGAGCAATCCACGCTGTCTCTCTTTTCAATCAAATGTTTTGGGCTGCACTTTCATTTCTTACTGTGATACAAAAAGTTCATTGTCTGTGTTTCGGTGTTTATGACGCGTTCTGTCTTCAGGACTTTCCCGCTGTGTGACGCAGTGATGCACTGTCAGCTCACCTGTGCAGGTCTCCCTCTGCATCATTAATGATAGCTAAAGGAAATCATCTCACAGCCAGCATAAATTTAGATCGCGGATGTGGCCGCGGGCCTTCAGTGTGACACATGGAGTAGAAGCAGGTAACAGCGTTAGGATAATACAGGGACTTTGAGGTGATGGAGGTAACGTTAGTTCTATTATATGAGAATGATGAGCAATGGCGATGTATTAGTATCAGTATTTATTGGTATTTGCATACTTCCAAAAATATGGAAGCCACAGAACCGTAATCTGACAAAATAGCAAACAGTCAAGGCCGAGAAGTGTTGGATGAGCAACAAGTGTCCATTTTAGATGCACAGTAGTTTGAATTTGTAGCCTCTATGCTGACTAAACATATTTTTAAAAGCAATCAAAAAAGTCAAATAACAGATTTAAAAACTTCTAAATGAGATGCAAAAGCTTTGCAATTTAATCATTATTACTAAAGTGAGTGTCCTGGCCAGAATTCCAGGGCCGATTTTTTTGTCCCGGTCCAGCCCTGGTGATACCCATTCATAATCCAGTGTTGGATTATTCTATATGATGTCGGCACAGCTCAACTGTCATGGCCGGGGAGGAAACAGGCGAGGAAGGGCAAACACGAGGGACTCCAGAGGTAAACATAACTTAAAGGAGGTTTATTAAGGCTCGGAGGAGAATGAACACCAAAATCCTACGGAGGGGTGACGAAGGGAAAACACAAGGAACACTGGAACATGCGGGCACAAAACATCAACGACGCGACAAGGAACACATGGAAACTGAGGGCTTAAATACACAATGGGTAATCAGGGTAAGAGGAAACAGCAGGGAACAACAGGTGAGGCAAAGGAAACTAATTACACAGGGGAAGCAAAGCTAGACACAAAGCACAGGGAAACCACACTGGCAAAATAATACAGGAAGTGATAAACCAAGGAACACGCAGACAAGTCACAACACTGGGAACAAGACATCAAACATACTGGGAGGACAAGCACAGGAAATAAACTATAAACACAAAACGCTGGGCAAACGGCCCAGGACATGACATCAACTCTTTGGGGAAGGCATGTTGCAGGACTTGCGTAATAATTCATCATAAAGATAATATGTTGATTAGAACCCATTTTGCATACAATTTTAAGAGACATATACAGTATGGAAAAAATGCAGAAGACAGGACCGTTGTGTTGTATTTTTGCAGTTTTGTTTCACACTCATCTTTGTCATCAACGGGGTGGGACGAGAGGGAAAAAACACATTTTAGGGGAGAATGATTCCACAAGAGCTGTTCTTCATAATACAAAGAGAACACATGAAAACATAGTTGGTGCTGTGTTGGGAAAGTTTTTAATTTTTATTGTTGAAAATAACAAAACCTTTAAGTTTATAAAAATCCCAGACGCTGTCTTGCTGGGTCCAGCTTTCGGGGACTCCTGAGTCTCTCATTTATCCTCCGTCTAATGTTGTGCCACTGTTGCCCGGACAGGTCCGGAAATCTCTGCTGTACACAACAGACAACCTTCTCCTTGACCTGCCGTGGCAACTCCAATGGGAAGGTAAAGCCATCGTGCTGGCGTACTGGACCCGGTGTTTGTTGAGGACGGGATGGTAGGTTCGTCCTCTCTGGCTGGTGTTGTGTTTACTGATGAAGGTGGAGAGGGGACTGAGAGAGTACACCGGCGGTCCCCTATAGACTGTGGTGTTGAAAGGGCCTCTTCTCTCTGCACAGGAGAAGCTGCATTTGAAAAAAGCTGACGCCTGATACTCTCAGGCGGATGTGTTTCCAAAGCGGTCAGTCTTTCCGTAACACTGTCCAAAGTAGCCCTTAACGCGGCACATCCTTCGCACTCCACCGGCGGTGCAGGCGCAGGCCCGTTAGAGTGTTCAAGCTGTGCCTCAATGGCACCCAGTCGTTTTCTTAAGCTGGAAAGTTCATGGACATACTGCTGTTTCCAGGTGCTGACTGGGCCCACTCCTTTATCAATGTAAATGGTGGAGCCTGTGGAAAAAATAAAATCAGTGTTACTTATGTGTCACACAAAAGCATCTTGACCTATTTAAAAACACTTCACACTGCATAAAATATAGAACAGCAAAACTTACTGCATTCTTCTTCCTGTGCATTAAAAATCTGAACAGTCATTAAACTGCTACTGTTGTTATCATCAATAACTGTAGTGATGTTGACTGAAATGACTGGATTCTGATGGTAGGTTAACCTCGTTATTTTAACTTCGAGACAGAAAGCTTTGCAGTCTATTCATCAGGCCTGATTAATTATTTATTGGTGTGTCCTTGAAGGCAACTGTCATGGTCCTGGGTCCTTTGACCCGAGGTTCTAAGTTGTATTTGGTTTTCACCTGTGTCTCCTTGTGTCGTTAGTGTTATGTTGTTCACCTGTGTGAAGGTATCGACTGGAAAATATAATGAAGCTGTAGAATGAAGTCTTTTTAATGTGTATTTCAAGTTTTATCAAGATAGCACAAAAACCTACTGATTTGTAAAGGTTTTTGTGTGTTGATGTCCAGGCGTGGTCTCACATGTGCCATTTGGAGACTCCCAAGTGCCACATGTGAGCAGCCTTTGATATACAAACTTCAAATGGCTGTAACTCCTCAATGCTTCAACATACAGTCATCAAAGAGGCTCTAATCAAAGATACTACCCTGAGGAATCCTCTGCTTCACACAAAGTTACTGATAGTACAAATTAATTATAATTATAGACATATAAATCAGAGGTTGCCCTAATTTGTAAAAGAAGGAAAATGTTAGGCCTTCATTCACAAAAAACCCCCAGTCTATTTTCAGTGATTCCTTCACACACCCCAAAAAAGTAAATGTAAACACTACATATGCACATAAAATAAAAAAAAAACACAATCCTCCAAATAGTCCTTCTCTGATACACAACTTACAACCCCCTCCCAAACAAATACCCCCACCCCCGAAAACAAAACAACTTACACAAAGCATAAAGCTTTTTGTACAACTTTATAGAAACTTACTGGTCAAAAAAAGCTTTGAGCCATTGTCCTCCTCATCCTGCTGTAATAAACGTAATAAAGACCGCCGTGAAAGCCTCATCGAGTCCTGTAACAACCTTCCCTGCCCCCAACACTGCTCTTGTAAATTTCCATATGCAAAGCACACACACAATATGAGTGGCGTAACAACAGCATACGGTGATATTTTCTGTGTAATGGTGCATGCCAAGCTCACCATTACATACATATTTACATCTAAACGGCTTATAATACAAGGACGAGCTGAGAATAAAAAGTTGCACGTACCATGGATCGCCTTCAGAGTACAGCTGTTCGTTTGTGGAATTTTGCAGTGATAAAACCGGTCGAATCACCGATGAAATCCTCTAATAAATAATAATCCACTCTCGTGAGTCATTTAGTCACTTCGTTGAATAAACATAGTCTGTTTTTGATGCATTCTGACAATCCGTTAGTGAGGAAAAAGTATTGTAAACACTGTTTACACACGACGGCGCACACACTCTTACTTCCTGCTCAGTTTCACGCACGGAGGATGCACTGACTACGCAGGGAGTTTGTGGATTCATGTGAAAACACACCCCATAGCACCATATACCCACATGTAAGGAATTTTATTGGCTATACATCTGTGGTTTTGGATTTTGGGTCAGAGTCAACAAATCAGAACGATTGGAGAAGATTTGGGGCATGTCGAGAAAAGTCACATGATGCTGTCTGGTTATTATTGGCTATGGAAAATCCATTTCATAACATGATTGGCTAAATGAGGTGTCAATCCAATTCTGAGGGTCTAGCCTGTCATATAACAGCATCGTAAGAGTGGACTGCAGTGTTACTGTCATGCTATGAGGCTTCAAATATGGAGAGCGCTACAAACGGCCCGCAGGCGGGACACTGCCAGTTAACAGGTTAAATTTAAACTCTAACTGCATATGTCACTGTAACTGTTACAGTAAAATTATATCATCAGTGCTTTTGTAGCTGCTGTGGAAAGCATCTCTTAAATCCATTTTCTCTTGCAATCTCTCCCATTTGGACACATCCTGTGAAATTTTTTCTTGTAATTCCCTTAGTGATATTTACAGCATGTTAACAGAAGAAAATGATGTTGAACAAGCCCCACATTTCGTCTTTTGAGACACTTAAAGAGGGTGTACAATTGGTTTGGTTGCAGTTACTGATCTTTACCCTGTGCTTGAACTAATTCTTGATGGTTCCTCCACAGAGTGGACCAGGAGAGCTCAGAGGGTCCCAGTGGTCAGTCTGCCCAGCAGCATCAAACACAGCTGGACTTCATATTTATGGTCTGTACATGTACAACAACTACTGTTACATCTATTCTGTTCACAGTCATCTCCACGCTGCTCTTTGTAGACCAGTGGATTGTCAGTGTGTCCAACATGGATCTGATGTTTGGCTCCATGTTTTCTGTCTGATTGGGTCATTCATAAAGTATTCTGTTCCAGCTGCTGGAGGACAAGATCATCACTTTTGTGAAGGACGAGCTGAAGAAGATCCAGAAGATCCTGAGTCCAGATTACCCAGAATGCTCAGAGAGTCAGAGGGAGGATGGGGAGGTCTTGAAAGGTGAGGATGAAGAGCAGAGGAGGAGCAGGAAAGAGTCATTTGTGAAGATCACACTGGACTTCTTAAGGGGAATGAAGCAGGACAATCTGGCTGACCGTCTGCAAAGCAGTAAGTGGATTTCTCTAAAGACTGAAGCTGCTGGATAAATGAGACATTTACTGATGTTTAAAGAGATGAACTAACATGTATTAAAACATAACTTCTTTAGAAGGATGAAAATGTAATGTACAGGGGTTGGACAATGAAACTGTAACACCTGTCATTTTAGTGTGGGAGGTTTCATGGCTAAATTGGACCAGCCTTGTGGCCAATCTTCATTAATTGCACATTGCACCAGTAAGAGCAGAGTGTGAAGGTTCAATTAGCAGGGTAAGAGCACAGTTTTGCTCAAAATATTGCAATGCACACAACATTATGGGTGACATACCAGAGTTCAAAAGAGGACAAATTGTTGGTGCACGTCCTGCTGGCGCATCTGTGACCAAGACAGCAAGTCTTTGTGATGTATCAAGACCCACGGTATCCAGGGTAATGTCAGCATACCACCAAGAAGGACGAACCACATCCAACAGGATTAACTGTGGAGGCAAGAGGAAGCTGTCTGAAAGGGATGTTCGGGTGCTAACCCGGATTGTATCCAAAAAACATAAAACCACGGCTGCCCAAATCACGGCAGAATTAAATGTGCACCTCAACTCTCCTGTTTCCACCAAAACTGTCCGTCGGGAGCTCCACAGGGTCAATATAGATGGCCGGGCTGCTATAGCCAAACCTTTGGTCACTCGTGCCAATGCCAAACGTCGGTTTCAATGGTGCAAGGAGCGCAAATCTTGGGCTGTGGACAATGTGAAACATGTATTGTTCTCTGATGAGTCCACCTTTACTGTTTTCCCCACATCCGGGAGAGTTACGGTGTGGAGAAGCCCCAAAGAAGCATACCACCCAGACTGTTGCATGCCCAGAGTGAAGCATGGGGGTGGATCAGTGATGGTTTGGGCTGCCATATCATGGCATTCCCTTGGCCCAATACTTGTGCTAGATGGGCCGTCACTGCCAAGGACTACCGAACCATTCTGGAGGACCATGTGCATCCAATGGTTCAAACATTGTATCCTGAAGGCGGTGCCGTGTATCAGGATGACCTCCACCAGCATCACGTCGTGACCTGCTCACTATCCTGCAAGAAGAATGGCTTAAAATCCCTCTGACCACTGTGCAGGACTTGTATATGTCATTCCCAAGACGAATTGATGCTGTATTGGCCGCAAAAGGAGGCCAATACAGCATCCACCGTAGGAGGACGCTGGAGGATCCACCGTACTAATAAATTATTGTGGTCTAAAACCAGGTGTTTGTTTCATTGTCCAACCCCTGTACTTTCTAAAACATTAACTGACATTCTTCATTCTTATTCATTCAGAAACATTTGCTGCAGTTTGTCAGCCTAAACTCAAGTCCAGTCTGAAGAAGAAGTTCCAGTGTGTGTTTGAGGGCATCGCGAAAGCAGGAAACCCAACCCTCCTGAATGAGATCTACACAGAGCTCTACATCACAGAGGGAGGGGCTGCAGAGGTCAATGAGGAACATGAGGTCAGACAGATTGAAACAGTATTCAAGAAAGCAGACAGACCAGAAACAACAATCAGACAAGAAGACATCTTTAAAGGCTTACCTGGAAGAGATGAACCAATCAGAACAGTGCTGACAAAGGGAGTGGCTGGCATTGGGAAAACAGTCCTAACACAGAAATACACCCTCGACTGGGCTGAAGACAAAGCCAACCAAGACATCCAGTTCATATTTTTATTCACTTTCAGAGAGCTGAATGTGCTGAAAGAGGAAAAGTTCAGCTTGGTGGAACTTGTTCATCACTTCTTCACTGAAACCAAAGAAGCAGGAATCTGCAGCTTTGAACACTTCCAGGTTGTGTTCATCTTTGATGGTCTGGATGAGTGTCGACTTCCTCTGGACTTCCACAAAACTACAATCCTGACTGACCCTAGAAAGTCCACCTCAGTGGATGTGCTGCTGACAAACCTCATCAGGGGGAACCTGCTTCCCTCTGCTCGCCTTTGGATAACCACACGACCTGCAGCAGCCAATCAGATCCCTCCTGATTGTGTCGATATGATGACAGAGATCAGAGGGTTCACTGACCCACAGAAGGAGGAGTACTTCAGGAAGAGATTCAGAGATGAGGAGCAGACCAGCAGGATCCTCTCCCACATTAAGACATCACAAAGCCTCCACATCATGTGCCACATCCCAGTCTTCTGCTGGATCACTGCTACAGTTCTGGAGGATGAGCTGAAGACCAGAGAGGGAGGAGAGCTGCCCAAGACCCTGACTGAGATGTACATCCACTTCCTGGTGGTTCAGGCCAAAGTGAAGAAGGTCAAGTATGATGCAGGAGCTGAGATAGATCCACACTGGAGTAAAAAGAGCAGGAAGATGATTGAGTCTCTGGGAAAACTGGCTTTGGATCAGCTGCAGAAAGGAAACCTGATCTTCTATGAATCAGACCTGACAGAGTGTGGCATCGATATCAGAGCAGCCTCAGTGTACTCAGGAGTGTTCACACAGATCTTTAAAGAGGAGAGAGGGCTGTACCAGGACAAGGTGTTCTGCTTCATCCATCTGAGTGTTCAGGAGTTTCTGGCTGCTCTTCATGTCCATCTGACCTTCATCAACTCTGGAGTCAATCTGCTGGAAGAACAACAAACAACCTCCCAGACAGAGCAACACCTCTACCAGAGTGCTGTGGACAAGGCCTTACAGAGTCCAAATGGACACCTGGACTTGTTCCTCCGCTTCCTCCTGGGTCTTTCACTGCAGACTAATCAGAGTCTCCTACGAGGCCTGCTGACACAGACAGGAAGTAGCTCACAGACCAATCAGGAAACAGTCCAGTACATCAAGAAGAAGCTCAGTGAGAGTCTGTCTGCAGAGAAAAGCATCAATCTGTTCCACTGTCTGAATGAACTGAATGATCGTTCTCTAGTGGAGGAGATCCAACAGTCCCTGAGATCAGGAAGTCTCTCTGCAGATGAACTGTCTCCTGCTCAGTGGTCAGCTCTGGTCTTCATCTTACTGTCATCAGAAGATCTGGATGTGTTTGACCTGAAGAAATACTCTGCTTCAGAGGAGGCTCTGCTGAGGCTGCTGCCAGTGGTCAAAGCCTCCAACAAAGCTCTGTGAGTAAATGTGTGATCCTCTCTACTTTTAAAATGTTGAAAATACGTCATCATACCTTTATTTTTTCAAACACAGTCATCTTTGTCCCCTGGGTCATGCATCCCAGTCAGGTAGCTCTGGTTAATGCTAAGTCACTAGCCAATAACGCTTGGATTTTCCCTTGGCTAAGCATGAGTGAGTTTAGCCCATTTTCTCTACTTGTCCCTGCAGACTGAGGTGAACTGAGGTAGTGACAGTCAACTGGCCAGGGTGGAGGGTTAGGTACTGTTTATGAAAACCGCTTCAACTGTTGGCAGCTAACAGCTGAGGTTTACTCCAGCTTTGAACTGCAGCTATGTGAATGAGGCTGTCCATGCTGGTCCTGTGCACACTGGTTTACTGACCACGGAAACACAACAAGGATTTTAACCAAGACTTCACTAAATTTATTGCAGGAATTATGTAGAAATATTTTCAATTCAATTTTATTTATATAGCGCCAAATCACAACAAACAATCACCTCGAGGTGCTTTTTATTGTAGGTAAAAACCCCACGACCCCCTATCAGCAGCACTTGGTGACAGTGGGAAGGAAAAACTCCCTTTAAACAGGAAGAAACCTCCAGCAGAACCAGGCTCAGGGGGGGGGGGGGGGGGTCATCTGCTGTGAGGGGGCTGAGGAGAGAGAGACAGGACAAAAGACATGCTGTGGAAGAGAGACAGGGATTAATAACAATTAATGATTAAATACAGTGAAGTAGAAACAAAGTAAATAAGGCGAATGAAAAGAAACAGAGCATTATGGGAACCCCCCAGCAGCCTAGGCCTATAGCAGCATAACTAAGGGAGGGTTCAGGGTCACCTGATCCAGCCCTAACTATAAGCTTGATCATAAAGGAAAGTTTTGAGCCTAATCTTAAAAATAGAGAGGGTGTCTGTCTCCTGAATCCAAGCTGGGAGCTGGTTCCACAGAAGAGGGGCCTGAAAGCTGAAGGCTCTGCCTCCCATTCTACTGTTAACCCTTATGCCTTCCTCAAATTTTGCAGCCTCTAGACTCCTTTGTGACAAAAATATACACGCACCTACAAACTGCTATAAAATCATCATACTTCATAATTTTTTTGCTTTTCATAAATTTTTGCTTTTCATAAATCATTTAATCAACTTCAGACCTACTCAAAAATGATTGAATAATCATTAAAAATAACACAAAAATTGAATTATTTTTCTATAAAATAAAGATTAGGCAGATTTGGCATTGGTGGTGATTAGAGCCTTCGATATGTCAAAGATTGACCACAAAATTGTTTTGATTGCATCACTATTTTTTATGTAGTGCCAGATATTCCCTCTGGTTACCTTTAAAATCCTTTAAAATCATCATAAAATCCTCATACAGTAATATAAAAAAAAAAAAAAATAATATCCCAGCTCGCCCCTACGGGCGGTCTATTTTGCCCTCCAAGCTCAGGCCTTCTACCAGAGGCCTGGGAGCTTGAGGGTCCTGCGCAGTATCTTAGCTGTTCCCAGTATTGCGCTCTTCTGGACAGAGATCTCAGATGCTGTTCCAGGAATCTGCTGGAGCCACTCTCCCAGTTTGAGGGTCACTGCCCCGAGTGTTCCCATTACCACGGGGACCACTGTTACCTTCATCTTCCACATCCTTTCCAGCTCCTCTCTGAGCCCTTGGTATTTATCAAGCTTCTCGTGTTCCTTCTTCTTGATGTTCCCGTCACTTGGTATTGCAACGTCTATCACCACGACCTTCTTCCTTTGATTGTCCACCACTACGATATCCGGTTGGTTAGCCACCACAAGTTTGTCTGTATCTATCTGGAAGTCCCACAGGATCTTAGCTTGTTTGTTTTCAACCACCCTTGGGGGCGTATCCCATTTTGACCACGGGACTTCGAGGTCATACTTGACACAGATGTTCCTGTATACTATGCCGGCCACTTGGTTATGGCGTTCAGTGTATACCCTGCCCCACCATATTTACACCTACTGAGAGAAGACAGTAATCTGTTATCAATCAGAAAAAAATAAGTACGCGTAAAGGTGTGGTGGACTGGGGAGAAAAAAAGAGTATACCTTCTGGGAAGGGTGGAGAAAATGCCAGGCATCATGGATACTAAATTCAGCCATAAAAGAATTGATGATTTTAGACGAGCGTGAGGGTGTGGGTATGTTTGTAGAGAAGCAATCCAGTTGCGGATCAAGCCAGCAGTTAAAATCTCCACCCAATAGTAGATGGTATGCAGACGGATCAGGGAGTAACTGGAAAATACGCTTAAAAAAAGTTCGTTGTCACAGTTGGGAGCATATATATTGGCCAACGCCACAGGAATATTGCAAATGGTACCAGTAATAATGACACATCTACCAGAAGAGTCAGAAATAGTTTGAGACTCCACATAAGGGATTGATTTACTAATAAGAATGACCACTCCTCTGGATTTGCTGTTAAATGAGCAGTGATGAACCTGACTGACCCAGCTGCACATTAGCTTCACATGATTTACATTCTTCAGGTGTGTCTCTTGTAGAAAAGCTACATGTGCACCCAATTGTTGCATGTGGTGTAGTACCTTACTATGCTTTATGGGATTGTTGAGCCCCTTGCAGTTAAAGCTGGTGAAACAGATCTCTTGTCCTACTGCTATAGGTGGAGTCGAGCGCAGAACAACCATAGGACAGAGTGCAACGAGAAATGTAAACAAAAATCACCCTGGTCACCAAAAAAAAAACATACAGAGACAAAAAGACAAAGACAGCAAACCAACACATACACACATGTACCATAACCCCCTCTGAAAACCAACCCATTCACAAAAGCATCCCCCTAAATGGGATGCGCAAAACCCAATCAGCAAAACCAAAACACAAAATCCAGCCTACCTGAGGCTAAAAGAGTAGTCTTAACTACTGGCTTATTCTCCTGGGAATATGATATATATGAAACAATATATATCAAGAAAAAAAAATTGCACCACCTACAGAACAAGAAGTTTTGTAGGAACATGAAGGAAAAAACAAAAAGTATATATAAATATTTTTATAAGGTGTAAGTAAATAAATAAATATGCAAACAAATCAAAAGCGAACAAACAAATTGCTAAAGACACTGAACTGTAGGTATAAATATAGGGGAAAAGAGCTCACATAAAGAATATCTGCATATCAAATATAAGCACCTTAAAACAGGAAAGAACTAGTCTACAATAAGGCACATAAAGGCCATCTGGCTAGTATCAACAAAATTACAAAAACATATTTCTCAGAAGGTACTATCAGGAGTAGTAACTTAAGTACTGCATATTAATTATATAATAGTGCCCAAACAAAATACTGTCCAGTTGTTGTGTGGGCAGCAGCACCTCTCAAGTCAAACAGTGGCTGGATCGACCCCATTTTTTAAGGTTTTTCTCTACAAAGTCTGCAGCAAGAACAGGGTCTTCAAATTTGTCCATCAGGAAGAATGATCCGTAGCGTCGCAGGGAAGAGAAGACCAAACTTAACCCCGGGGCAGGAATGGAGTTCCTTCTTCACTTTCACAAAAGATGCATGTTTTTTGGCCACTGAGGTTGTGTTATCAGGGAAGATGAACACACGTTTTCCCTCGTAGAGCAAAGGAGATGACTCATGAGCCTTTCGCAGAATCTCATTCTGCACTTGGAACAGGTTGACACAGGCAAAGAAAGGGCACGGAGGGTCCCCCTCTGCCAGCCTGGCCCGCAATGTACGATGTGCCCGGTTTAGGACGGGCTTAGAATCAAGGCCAAGCAAGTCCTGAAGCAGAAAGGACACAAACTCAGTCGGCCGATGTCCCTCCGATCCCTCCGGCACCCCCACTAGACAGATATTATTTAGTCTGGAGCGACCCTCCAAGTATTCACATTTTCTGGATAGCGTGCCCACTTGTAGAATTGATGAGTTAACTGAGGCTTCCAGGGTAGATAGTCTCCCATCCTGATCACTGGCAGCGTGCTTCAAATCGTGAATAGCAGTCCCAAACGAAGTGATTTTAGCCTCTAGTGCTGCCACGGCTGCTGCAATCTCCCTCTTAACCACGTTCGAAACAATGTTCTCAAACCTGTTGATGAGCTCAGTACGTGAATCGTCCAGCATCTGCTGCATCTTGGTTAGCAAAATGCTGCAAAATGAACATCTGGTTCAGCAGGAGCCTTGTGGTCAGCTTTGCTGCGAGTAGCCTTGTTAGGGTCGTTTTTCCCCATGTTTAGTACCAGTACTTGCAAGTTACACAACAGTCCTGAAGCTACATTCACTGGTAGACCTTACAGTTTCAAAAGAATATATTTAGTGGTGCAAAAATATACAGCAAAAGACATATCCCCTCGGAGCTGCAGCAAAACATGTCCTACATAGTCGTTGCTCAGCAGCGCCCCCCATGGATTTCTTTACAGATAAAAGACAGTGAGAAAATTATCCAAAACCATCTCAAAGATTGATCTTCATGTTCGGCTGCTTTCAGCACTGCTGGTATTTGTTTAGACTCTTTGGCTCCAGTTGATCTTTCAGAGTTAACTTCAATAGTTACTTCCTCCAAACCAGCAACATGTTTATTAGATCCCATTCCTACTAGACTGTTCAAAGAAGTCTTTCCAATTATTGATGCTTCAATCTTAAAAATGATCAATCTGTCTTTATTAGTTGGCTGTGTACCACAGGCCTTCAAGGTGGCTTTAATTAAACCGCCACTTAAAAAGCCATCCAAGTTGTGTTTTTCTCCTTTGCAGCTCAGTGGTTCTGCAAACACTTTTGAAATAGCAGACAGTATTGTTCAGCCAGGAAGTCAATTTAAGGAGGTCCTTTTCCTCCCAGTTTGAATGAAACAATGAAACCAACTGTATTACTCAGGGCACTGTTTCATTTGCTAATGAAAACCATGGATAATGGAGAGATTAAGTGTGTTGCCATGGCTATGAGGATGTCCATTAACATCCATGATGCTGAAAAGCTAATTCATGCATTTATTACTTCAAGACTGGATTATTGTAATTCATTATTATCAGGCTGTCCTAAAAGCTCCCTGAAAAGCCTTCAGCTGATCCAAAATGCTGCAGCTAGAGTACTGACAGGGACTAGAACACACGCAGTATACATATCACTCACAGATGTAGGGTGGAGAGGCCACTTGCAGAGCCACGCAGCCACTGGCCTCTCTCCTTTTTAATTGTAGTATAGTCATTATAATTCACAACACATACACACATACAACTTGATACACACAGGATCTTTGGGGCAGGCATGATACCCAGAGGTTGATGAGATGAGTCCGGGGCCGTGGTGACAGCATCCCGGAGCACTGCAGCACCTGAGACTGGCGCCACCGCCCCCATCGCAGAGGGTTGCCCGTTCACACTACACGCCAATCACGCCACAATAGACACAAACAAGCGACAGGACATGCTGGCTTTAGTTAGAAATACGGTGCCCTGTCCCCCCCAACCACCCCACCGCGGCGGCCACCGCCCACCCCAACCCCCACAATGCAGGCACCCCAGGGCCCCAAAAGCACAGACCGAACACCCCGACGCAGGCCAGGGCAACCCACCCCACCCGGTGGTGCGCCCGGGACAGCAGAGGCCCCCCCAGCACCAGGGGGGACCCACCAGGAGCCGGTGCGGCCCCAGGGCCCGGGCCCCAGACCCCAGCCCCAGAGCCACACAGGGAAGACCAGCCAACCGACCGAGGGCTGGCACCCAACTCCCCCGAAGCACCCCGGCCCACACCCCAGGACCGTAAGGCAGCACCATACACGCCCCCACCACCATCAACCAAGAGAGGCAAACAGACATCCCCAGAAGGCTGCCAGTCTCAGGAGGCTACCAGCTACACAGGCTCCCAGAGCCTACAAAGCACATCAGGAGCAGAGCCCACAGCCAACCACCCCCACTAAGTAATGGATCAGTGGGAACCAAAAAGAGTCAAATTCCTCCAGTTGGTTTTTAGAAGAAGCAGACATTCTCTCTAAACTAACATGATTATTAATAAATTTCTGTATTGAGAAATAAATAATTCTCCTCTGAATTGCTTGTACAGTGGGTGCATATGTTTGAGTGCGTAAGGCCCATTTGGAACATCCTTTGCCCAGTATAATGTGTTCTATGGAGAATTTTATATTGTAAAAGTTGTACTTGGGGTCTTTTAGTCATTTTGAAGATATTTAAATATATTTCTGTCCATAAATTCTGATCCAGGTTGACAGAAAGATCACGCTCCCATTTTGCAATTGGGAGGGAAACTGAATCATCAGTTTTTAGCAATAATATATATAATTTTGACAACAATTTTGGGGTACAGAGGTTAAGAACTTCTGTTACCCATGTAGGTCTTTCTAAATTCAGTTGGTTAAGGTTAAATCTTCCCTGTAAGATGGACTTAAGTTGTTGATATTCCAGAAATCTACCGTTGCCAATTCTATATTTTAATATAAGTTCTTGGAATGTAATAAGGTTTCCATCTTGGATAATGTGTTCTAAATTATTTACACCCTTATCACGCCATAATGGAAAATTCAGCATTTTCTTTTTCTGACAAATATCTGGATTGTTCCAGATGGGTGTTAGTTTACAGGGGATAAGTGAAGACTTAGTTATTTTTAAAAATTCCCACCAGGATGTCAGAGAGGTATTTATACTAAGGATTTTATAGCAGTTATGATGTTTAATACTGGGACTAATGAAAGGTAGATCTGAGATTTTTATTTTTCCACAAAGTGCCTGTTCTAGGCCATCGGTTGTCTAATGAATTGGATTTGATCCACTCTGAAATGTACTCCAATCTACTGCTTAAGAAATAGTAATAAAAGTTTGGTAATTCTAGACCGCCACTGTGTTTTGGCTTTTGTAAAGTTTTTAAGCTTATTCTTGCTGGTTTGTTTTTCCATAAAAATTTTGAGATGTTTGAATCTAGTGACTTAAACCAAGGAAGAGAAGGTTTATTAGGGATCAATGAAAATAGATAATTAATTTTTGGTAAAACCATCATTTTAATGGCAGCAACTCTCCCCATGAGTGATATAGGTAAACTGTTCCAACGTGTGAGATCATCCTCTATTGTTTTTAATAAGGGGGTATGATTTAATCGTACTAAGTCTGAGAGCCTGGCGGAAACATTTATGCCTAAATATCTAATATTACCTGACTTTAGTGGAGTCCTAGAGGTTCTATGGAAATTACAATTCAGAGGCAAAACTGTTGATTTACTCCAGTTGATAGAGTAATCAGATATAGATGAGAACTTATCTATTAGTGTGATAGTCTTCAAAAGGGAAGCTTGTGAATTCCCAAGGAAAAGTAATACATCATCAGCATAAAGGCTAATTTTATGGTCCATATTTTCAGTTTGAATCCCTTTAATATTTGCGTTTTGACGGATTGCTGCTGCTAGTGGCTCAATGAAAATTACAAAAAGAGAGGGAGAGAGTGGGCAGCCCTGCCTGGTGCCCCTCTGCAGACTGAAACTTTGGGAAATGAGATCATTTGTCCTAACACGTGCATTCGGAGAGCTGTGTAGTGTTCTGATCCAGTTTATAAAGGATGAACCGAATCCAAATTTTTGTAGAACTGCTAGTAAGAATTTCCAATTTACCCGGTCAAATGCCTTTTCTGCATCTAAAGACACAACTGTAGTCTCTAATTTGTTAATAGAACAATAGTCTATTATATTTATCAGTCGACGTGTATTATTGGCTGAGTGCCGACCCTTGATAAAGCCTGTTTGATCTGGATGTACAATAAATGGAGTAATACTTTCTAATCTTTTGGCAAGGGCTTTGCAGATTATTTTAAGATCTACATTAATGAGAGAGATTGGGCGGTAGTTGGATGGGAGTGTGGGGTCTTTGCCTGGTTTAAGAAGCAGGCTAATGTTAGCAGAGTTTAAGGTTGGAGATAATATGTGATCATTCTGAATCTGAGTCACCATTCTGAAAAAAGTGCGTTCACAGATGTTTTGGACACATGTGTCTCCTGTAGAAGAACAACATCTGTTTTTAAGTCTTTTAACCGATTAAAAATTTTTAGTCTCTTTTCCCTCGAACCAGCTCCGTGTACATTCATGAGACAAATCTGAGTGTGCTCATGTTTGAATTAACTGATGGACTGTTGTGTGCTCACTAAAGATGTGTGTGTGTGTGTGTGTGTGTGTGTGTATGTGTGCATATGCTCTGTATGTTGGGGGGGGTGTGCGCTTTATGTTGGTGTGTGCATGTGTTTGTGCACTGTATGTTGGTGTGTGTGCGTCTGTGCTGTATGTTAGTGTAGTAAATTGTAGCATTGCAAGTGACGTAAACATACTGCTGAGTGCAGAAAGAAAAAGACGTGAAAAAGTGACCTGAGTGACATAAGAACGAAATATCTATATAACAAGAAGAGGGGAAAACAAAACAAATGATCACGGCACTATGCTGATTAACCGGCATTAATGATCCTATTTAGACAATTGAATATACATTTCAAAAACTGCAGAGAAAGTAGAAAAAGTAGGAAAAAAAACTCAGAAAAGAGCATTAATGTGGACACAGATCACCTGAACGATCAGTAGAGCCATGGCGTGGTGTTTTTGTCGCCGTAAAGCTGTCCGTTTACATACAGTTTGTCCACGGCGATCACA
Source organism: Amphilophus citrinellus (assembly GCA_013435755.1). NCBI lineage: Eukaryota > Metazoa > Chordata > Actinopteri > Cichliformes > Cichlidae > Amphilophus > Amphilophus citrinellus. The sequence goes on from CM024212.1 coordinate 1,074,471, forward strand.
ACCTGGGAGCCTCCCTGTATGAATTTCTTCCGGATGGGGAACAGGACCTTGCGTCGCTCCAGGATCTCCTTCGGAAACTGATCGTTGACACTGAAGTCCGTCCCTCTCAGCTCCCGGCCGCGGCTCTTCACCAGCTCTTTTTGCTTGAAGTGTTCGAATTTGGCTATGATCGGTCTGGGTCTGCATGCTCCGGGTCGCTTTCCTCCCAGGCGGTGGACTCTATGGAAGGCGATGGTCTTCACGGTGTCCTCCGGGAGCTTCAGGTGAGTTTGGATTAACTCCTTCACTGTAGCCTCCGGGTCCTCCTCTGCCTTCTCCGGGATACCTGAAAACACAAGATTTTCCCTCATGCTGCGGGCATGAAGCTCGATAACCGATTCTTTAATTTTCTTATTTTCTTCTGAGAGCCGGGTCATTTCCTCGGTGAGGGAATTCACCGACTCTCTGAGGACAGCGTTTTCAGCAGCGAGTGTTTCCACCTGCTGCTGGCTGAACTCGACTGACACCTGCAGGGCCTGAAACTTCTTGTGGAGGATTTAAACCTCCACAAGTTTATGGATTAAATTGTTTATGGACTCCAGAATGCCCACAATATTGGTGGTAGGTGGCAATACCGCCTCTGGGGAATCTTCGGGGCGGCTTCTTTTTGTGGAAGAAGTTCCCTTGCTGGTGGAGCGAGTCGGCGTTTTGTCGGTTTTCGCTCAAAACACCCATCGATATAAAACAGCAGACTGTGCAGGTCCTCTTCACCGTCCTCCAGATTGCTGAAAATAATTTAAGCTAGGCTAAGAAAGTACCTATATTTGTTAGTTTTAAGCCTGTCTAGTTATAAATTGGCGGAAAAAAAAAAAAGCTAATCGCTCAGACGTTTGCAGATAGTGATGCCCAGGGGTGAAAGTAGTTTTAAATTCTTGCTGGTACTATGACAAAACACACAGACACACACATATGTATATATGACATTGTGGAAAATATTTTTGTTGTTAAGGTACTGAGAAGTTTGCACACACTGTACACAAGCACAACTGATGACCACCTCCACGCATTTTGGCTCTGTCCACCAATACAAAACTTCTGGACAGAAATAACCACCAAACTTTCTCAAACTTCAATCCTCTTGGCAACCACTGTGTTTTGGAGCTGAATGCGCTCTCATGTAGCGTAAATAAAATCTCCAGTCATAAGCAGTGGTTTTGAGCTGTGCTGTGTTGTTGAACTTCAGCAGAATAACATGATACACAATTAGTTCATCTCTCTTTGCTTTTAATTAAGATAGTTTGTAACAAGCAGACCGACATTAAATGTAGCGGTGACCTTTTTAACCTGTTAACTGGCCGAACCAAAATCACCTTAAAAAACTACGCCCTGTTGTTGTTATTGGCTCTAGAAAACCCATGTCCTTACCTGTTGACTGGCTGCGTACTGTCCGGTATGTAGTGCATTTTATATGGAAGGCTAGACCCTCCAATTTTGATTGACACTTCATTTAGCCAATCATTTTAAGAAATGGGTTTTCCAGAGCCAATACTAACCAGGTGGTGTCACATAGCTTGATTTTGGTGCAGCCAGTTACATGATTGGCTGAATGAGCTGTCAATCAAAATAGGAGGGTCTAGCCTGCCATATAAAATGCACTACAGGGCCGTGACTGTCCATCAACGAAACCCTCTATCTCGAGGGCAGAGAAGCTAGAGACTTGAGGCTCCGGCATACCATGAACAGCTCAGAAACAATTTGAAATGAGGAAAAAAAGCTCTTTGTTAACTGATTAAGTTGTGTTTTAGTCTGCTTATTGCTGGTGGATCTATTATGACTCAAAGTATGGATGTGACCAGTTCTGAAAGATGGTTTTACAGCAGACAGCCGCACCAACTATTGCCGTTACGCAGTACCAGTGCAGAATCTTTTAGTGGTACGCAGTACCGGACTGTACTGGCTTACTTTCACCCCTGGTCATGCCGCCATAGACAATACTGCTGAGATTCACCAAGTCTCGCGGGACTACAGCATAGCTACCACTACCCCCTTTTTTTTTTTTTTTTTTTTAATTCCTTTTTTTTTTTTTTTTTGCTGAATTATTTTTAATAAGGCCGTAATTATTTTTACTAAGGATGAATTAGTGGGCGCTCACCAACGCCACCTAGCCCTCTACTGTACACATTGTGATGGTACATGCTGAAAATTATTTGACATCATTTACTGATTCACTTTGGGCCATTTAATTGCCAAAACTATTTTTTTTATATTTCAGACCCCCCCCTCCCCAAGATATGTTTTCCATGCCTAAGGGCAACGTTGTGCAACAATGGTATAAAACTACAGAGAAAATTATTAACTTAAAGATCATAAGGCAAGTGTTACAGAGAAATAAAAACGGGAAGCCTGCTGGGCTGACAGCATCAAGGTGAGCCCACAAATCTCCCGCGCCACGAGTCAACTCGCCACAGGTCAATGCGCCGGGTGCAAGGTCCTGATTATCACCACTTGCAGCTTTAATTTCTTTTTAAAATATTTTTATTTAATATTAATTGTACAGAACTGAACATAATGTCATCAACACGACTCAGGGAATCAAATCAAAACACGAAGCACAAGAGATGGCCTATCATAATAAAACAGGAAGTGAGAAGACAGATACACAAATGCAAACTTGACACCACATAAAGAGGATTCAGACTAGACACAACACAGGGAGACAGACTGCGAAAAATAAACAAAGGAAACTCCACACAGAGGAGAAACACTATGGGATGGAACACAGGGAGAACTGACGTATAAAGCAATGGGAACTACCTAGGAATACATGAGGGGAACAAATGAAATATAACAAAGCAGTAACAATTAGGGTAACATAACTACAAAAGACCGTAAACTAAGAAACAAGGGGTCACACCCAGGACCATGACAAAGTTTTCCCAGAAAATGGAGAGGTCTGTATTCTTTATCGTAGGTACACTTTGACTGTGAGAGACATAATCTAAAAAAAATCCAAAAAAACACATTTTATCAATTTTTAAAAATTACTTTGCATTTTAGTGCATGAAATAAGTAGTTGATGACCTATCAACCTGCAAAAATTCTGTCTCTAAGAATAGAATTGTTCTCAGAGGGTACATCCCTGTAAAATACTTAGTCAAAGTAGTATGGCCTTAGTCATAGTAATTATGGCCTTAGTCTAAATAATTCAGCCTTATTCAAAATAATTCAGCCGTATTACAAATAATTCAGCCTTATTAAAAAATAATTCAGCCTTATTAAAAATAACTACAGCTTAATGTAAAATAGTACAACCTAATTACACATAACTTAAATTTACTTACAGGATAAATCCCTGTAAATTACGCGTAGTTACGGCCTAAGGGCGGGCCGTAAAAGAAAGCGTTACCCAAAAAAAAAAAAAAAACACAATCATCCCAATAGTCCTTCTCTGATACACAACTTACATCCTCCTCTCAAACAATTACCCCCACCCACACAAACACAAAACAGATTACCAGAGGTGGCAAAAGTACTGACATTCTGTACTTAAGTAGAAGTACAAGTACTTATGTTAAAAAATACTTTAGTAAAAGTCGAAGTACTGGTTCACCTTCTCTACTTAAGTAAAAGTAAAAAAGTACAGGCTCTGAAATGTACTCAAAGTAAGAAAGTAAAAGTAGTTCTTTCGAGGACGTTTCTACCTGCTTTTTTCTTTAAAGTTAACTGAACCTCATATATTATTGTAATAATATAAAATAATATTACATGAGAATACAAACATTATTCCAATCTAAATTTTAATTCTAATGAATGTACTCAGCTTGAATCTGTTCTGTAGGACACAAACTGTGAAAGGGAATTTAAACACAGCTCTGTTCTCTGTGTCCTCCATAGTAGAGGGTGACTGTGCCTCCACCTAAACACCAACATGAGGATACTCAGGGGTTACAGTGGGATTCAGAAGGTGGAGGAACCCTAAGATCAGCTGTAGTGGCTCTGCATGGGGAGAAGAATCACAGCTTTCTATTGTAGCTGCAGTAAATGATGTTGGTGTGCAGGCTGTGATCAGCTGACCTGCTGCTGCTGCTCTGAGGTTTACTGCTCTGTGTGGATGAAGTGAACTCACAAAGATGTAACCCAGTATTTCACAGCTATCTGAGCTGATCTCCATCCCCTACACTGACAGCATACAGGCTGTAGAAATGTTGGATTCAGTGAATGAATCTCAGCATCAGCAGCTTTGAGTCAAACTCATCTCTGCTGCACTGATGTAACCTGTAACTCTGACCATGAACACAAACACTGTGCTCCAGTCCAACACAGAGCTTTACTGTAAATACAGTACAACAAGCTAACCTGTTTATTACACACTAAACTGCAGTATTTTCATACAATCTTTGAATTACACAAAGTCAGCATACTTCAGTTTATTTTCCAGTCCTTACCTTTAAATCTAACCTCTCTTCTTCCTCTCCTGTCCTCTTCTCCATCTCTGAGTGAACTTCTCTCTCTTTGCTCTCCCTGAAATACAGCAGCTCTTCTTTTAGCTCGCAGACACACTGTGTAACAAACTGCACACACTTTGTGTGTTTGCTGATATTTGTTGAGCATTTAGAAACGTTGCATTTACCTGCCACACGTTACTCCCTTCATGCTCGCTCCTCTTCAGTAGCGCTAGCTAAGCTGTTTATGTGCCGCAGCGCAACTTACGGACTCGGTCCGGCCCGCTGTGACCCCTGATTATAGCGCTATAAATGATACATTAATTAATTATATGGGTTTGCGTATTTAATCGTTTTGTACGAGATACACCCCGGTGATGGAGGATACGCCAGTACGATTGTCTCTTATGTGTTATTATCCCTCCGTTTAGGCTCAGATCGTTTGATGTTTGACGGCGCACTGACCGGAAATGCAAACTTCTCTCTGACGTGTTAAAAAGTAACGAGTCTGTTTGAAAATGTAAGAAGTAGAAAGTACAGATACTTGTGTAAAAATGTAGGGAGTAAAAGTAAAAAGTAGTCAGAAAAATAAATACTTAAGTAAAGTACAGATACCTGAAAAATCTACTTAAGTACAGTAACGAAGTATTTGTACTTCGTTACTTCCCACCTCTGCAGATTACACAAAGCCCACTACAAAGCATAAAGCTTTTTATAAAACTTTAGACACTTACTGGTCAAAAAAAGCTCTGAGCCATTGTCCTCCTCATCCTGCCATAATAAACGTAATAAAGACCCCCGTGAAAGCCCCATGGAAACCAATAACCCACCTTCCCTGCCCCCAAACACTGCTCTGGTAAATTTCCATATGTAAAGCACACACAATATAAGTGGCATAACACCAGCGTACGTGATATTTTCTGTGTAATGATACATGCCAAGCTCACCATTATATATTTACATCAAAATGGCATCTAATACGAGGACGAAGTGAAAAGAAAAGGTTACACCTACCATGAATCACATTTTTTTTTTTTTTAACCTGTCATGTCTGGCAGTTTTTGCAATCGGAATGATAATCCGAAGGCATTATTGTACCAAAAATATTTGCTTTTACAAGAAGTGCTCTATAAGTTTTCTATAGGCTATTCTTGTTAATTGTATTTTTATTTTATTTATTCTTGCCAGATCTGACAGGCAGGCAAAGAAAAAAAGATAAAGAAAGAAAAAAGGGGGGGGGGGCAGAAAAAAAAATAGAAGATAAAAGCTACATATTCACATATATGTACATACACATACACACGCACACACTCTTACTGTAGTTTGTAATAACGTAAGTGTGTTCCTCTGTCATGGAACTTACTCTATAATGAGGGTAAGAAGCTGCAACCACCCCCCCTCGGGATCCAGAGGCAGGCAGGGAAAGACCCAGGGGACTCGGGTCATCCACAGCCCACCAGGAGCTCAGAAGACTCGAGGCCACGTGCGCACACCCCAGAGCGGAGCGGTCAACGGGCAAGAGCCCAAAGAGCCAGAGGCAATGAGCAGCCCACCCCCCTGGCAGGCCGGCCCCCCCCAGCACGAGCCGAGAATGCAGCCCTGAGGCCCCAGGCACCCAGGAATCGCCCGACACCCAGAAGAGCCCCCCCACGCAAAAGAGGCCCGAGCCAGCCCCAGGCCACAGCCGCCAAAGGAGTGGGCCAGAAACCATGCCAAGACATCCGGCCACGCACCCCAGGACCCCCAGGCACCCACATCCCAGGGGCGGCAGTGATAATCAGTGGGGAGTAGTAGGCAGGGGTAACTTATGCCCTCCACAACCGTATCCCACAGGGGCCAAGGCCCAACAAGCCATAGACGCAGCCCCAGCTGTCCGCACATGCACACACACACACACACACACACGCTTGCGCACATACACACACACGTCCTATACTCATACACACTCACACATACATTCTAGTCACAAACCCATGCTCATACACACGGACCATACATGGACATTAAGTGTGGGCAAGCGGGCACCAGCACCGAGCCAGCAGCGCCCCAGAGAAGCAGCCAACTCAGACCCGAACTACTAGCCAGTCCCTACCCCCAGCAGGGTGTACGAAACCTGGGTGTGGGAAGACCCGCCCACCCCCTCCTCCCACTCAAAATGGTTGGGGTGATGCGTTAGGCGTATGTGTGTGTATGTAGTGGGAGAAATGTGTGTGACTGTGTGAAAGCAACAGTGCTATTAAAATGGGGGGGGGGGGGGGGGGGGGGGCAGATGTAACATGCACACTGAACAACAGCGTCCATCCACACCACACCACCCCCCAAGGCCCTGAGTGTCTAAGATGTTGTTTCTTGATCTTGATGCCATAATGTTTTGTTTGAAGAAATCCTTCACTGACAAAGTCTTAATGCATATGTACAAAGTTTATTACAAAAAGACAATATCAAAACAGGCGCTTTTCTTCCTTTGCAGGTTATTAATACCCTTTTCATGCTATGACAGAAAATTCATTATTTTCTTTTTCTGGCATATATCTGGATTGTTCCAAATGGCATAAGTGAAGACTTAGTTATTTTTAAAAATCAGAAATCGAAATGACAACCGGCATGAATGCAAGGAGAAGTAAGAGGAAAAATTAAGATCAAATGAAAATTTCAGGCATGATTTAACACGAGTTGATCATTGCTGTAACGTTTTTTCCACGCTTTCATTGTTTGTGTGGTCCGTTTTGCTTGCTATGCAGAGAATATCAGCTGTTATTTTTTCTTTACCAGCTGTAGTCACCAGAACGATCACTAGAACCACAGTCTGGTGGTAACCACGAGAGCAAGGGCTGCTATTAGCACTAGCGATTGTTTGGTGCCTGGGATTTAAATAAAATAATTATTTAAATCAGTAAAATGAATTTGAATGGCCAGAATACAGTAGCTTTTTCCTCAACAATTAAATAAAATTATATTATTCTTCACAAATTATATCAGGAAAAATGAATATATTTAAAACTGATGAAAAGTTGCAAATTTTTCAGGTAAAAACTGTGATGTGAATTTCTGCATACACAGTTGGAAAAACGCTGCATAAACTGCGCAGTGTGTCCAGTTTATCAGCAAAAAGGTTTACTCAGAGATTTCCTCAGGCAGCTCATCGCACCTGTGTAATAAGGCACATCACCAAATTCAGAAGCTATTTACTCCAGAAAAGACTGAAACTGCTGTGATTTAACCCCTTAACTGGCCTGGGCCCGCTGATGGGCTGTTTGTAGTCCCTTTTATATGGCAGGCTAGACCCTCCCATTTTTATTGACACCTCATTCGGCCAATCATGTAACTGGCTGCACCAAATCACCTGACAACGCTACGTGACGCCCTCTGAGTATCACTGGCTCTAGCAAACCCATTTCGGAAAATGGGTTGGTGCACAGTTCTGGGCCTGTCTGCAGCTGTTGCAGTGCATTGTGGGATTTGATGATATGATGATATGATATGATAAACTTTATTGGCATTACACATACAACATACTTTGTACATATAACAAAATTTCGTTCAGAACAACCATCCAGAAAACAGACAGACTAACATAGGGAGATGGGTGTCCTCAGCCGCAGCCACACTGGGACCGCCGGTACAGTCAGTTCCCCGAAAAAGAAAACAACGCACATCATGGGGTAGTTAGGTTAAAAAAAAGTCATCTGGTACAGTGCTCAAAATGAGCACCATACCAGGGTCCAAAAAACCACCTTAGCAAAGCATATTTGCACATTTAAAGCCAGGATAGCAATATGGTGGGTAAGGTCAGGTCAGGAGGGGATGCAGACGGAGACGAGAGGGTGGGGGCATTGTGGAGCCAGATGCCAGCTCCTAGCCAAAACAGTTCGCTGATAGTGATGGAAGTTCATCAGTGGCCGTGGTACACCAGATCCAGCTTCACAAATCACAGAGAGGGCTGAGGGGAAGAGCGACCGTCACACATAGTCCTGGAGAGATATGATTGCCAGCCCAAGGCCGGCTAGGGAGCCGAATTCCTGATAATGCAGATGTTGTTTTGGAACAGGCTGCTTGTTTTTTCCAACAGCCTTCAGTCTCACTGGGGAACCATTCAGTAAATCCAATATTCCAAATGCATTAGTTACCGTCCTCACTGTGCAGAACCGAACCTTATCTCCAGATCGAACCCCACTCGCCTGCGAGCCCGTACTCAGCTGGGCTACTCGCCCGCTTTACAGCTCAGGTCCTCCAGGCTTTGAGTCTGAGTTTGTACGGCCCTGCACAGCCTATCCACCTGGGTCGGCAGCCTCTGCAGATGTCGAACTGCTGCCCAGATTTTCTTAATTTCCCGGAAAATCAGGTATCCTCCGAGCCCAAACAGAAAAGATACCGCTACCAAATAGCGGAATATGTAGACGTCTTCCACGTCTTCAACCTCGAGGGCTGAGAAGCACACAGGTCTCCACGAGCTCCAAGAATCGATGACGTATCCAACCGGGTCTGTTCCACTCGGACACACAGGCTCCCCTTTCCCCGATCTCATAGTGGAAAAAATTCGATCAATGGTGTTTAGGGCCCAGTTTGCCAGATCCATGTTGCTCTCAATCTTATTCTTATTCGGACAGTGTGTAAGAGACGCTCTCACAGCAAGCAGCAAGCAGGAGAGATGGGGAGGGCAGGGAGAGAGAGATAGTGCGACCGTCTCCGTCAAGAGCAAGGAAGGATTTGTAGTATAAGTGGTGGGAGCGCCATTTACCTGCAGGCTATTAATAATAGCTATATGAAATCATCATCTGGCCATATAAAATTAGATCCGGGGCCGGATGTGGCTCGTGGGCCATGGGTCTGACACATAGAGAAAAACTGCAG